>CM069161.1:6044871-6099871 GCA_035221665.1 Okamejei kenojei
GCGGTGTAATAGCTTATCGTTTGTCCTCCATTATGGTGGTGGGATCTGTTTTGTTTTTTACTGTACTGTATATAATATTTTAGTATTTGAATACATATTTTTCATTTTAAAAAAAAAACACTTTTGTTTCACAGTGCTCAATAGATAACATAACATATAAACATTAAAAAAATAGCTCACTCAATGAAATAGCCAATATAGTGCAAAAAAACAACCCAAAGCCCAAAGTCCCTAGTGCAAGCCAGGCAGTACAAAGCATAGTTGGTCCAGGTGTTTAATAATCTGATGGTCGTTGGGAAGATGCTCTACCTGAACCTGGGTGTCACAGTTTCCTCCCTGCCGTCTTGGCCAATATTAATCAACATAAACTATGATAATGATAAACATAATTAGGATAATTATTTATGATTTAACATAATCATATTTATGATAAATCATAAACCACAAACGCATAACTGGCTGTGGAGGTTTCGGAAGCTAATTCATTCATTTGGCTTGCCCTGTTTTTCACTTTACAACAATGATTATATGGTGATCAAGCATTTTGGGCTGATCTGAGACTATGATAAGTGTCACGCAACCGAATGCAATTGGGTCCTCAGCTGGCCATCTGACAGTGCAAGACTCACGTAGAAACAATCCCTCCTCTCCAGAGATGCTGCCTGTCCCGCTGAGTGACTCCAGCATTTTGTCTACCTTGGTTGGAAACTAAGAACTGCAGATGCCAGTTTATACCAAAGATAGACACAAAGTACTGGTGTAACTCAGCGGGTCAGGCAGCATCTCTGGTGAAAAGGGATGGGTGACTTTTTTAGTCTAGGAAGGAACTGCAGATGCTGGTTTAAACCGAAGGTGGATACAAAAAGCTGAAGTAACTCAGCGGGTCAGACAGCATCTCTGGAGAAAAGGAACAGGTGACGTTTCGGGTCGAGACCCTTCTTCAGACCGTTTCTCCAGAGATGCTATCTGACCCACTCCTGCCTTTTGTGTCCATCTTGGGTAACCTTTTAGATTGGAATCCTTCTTCAGACCCTTTGTGCACAGGTGGGCACAACCTCGGGTACATTCTTTACATTCTTGAGGGTGACGGGCAGGAGGTCAACAGATACAAGCAAATGTCTCCTCAGGGCACCAGCAACAAGTGGGGCTGGTGACGACATCTACACACAAGATCATAAACACCTCTAATCCTACAGCGGTAGATGGGTAAAGCCTGGCGCACATGAACTACAGTGGGAGCTGAACTCAACACTCAACAAGGTCTAAGTAGTCCATTTACTCGAAGGCACAATGTAACGATGTTGAAAGCTGCGTGCTGCACTGTTGATCTCAGATGTATTAAGGAACTGCAGACGCTGGGTTCAACCTAGGTAGACCCAACTGTTGGAGTAACTCAGCGGGACAGGCAGCAAATCTCTGGATAGAAGGAATGGGTGACATTCTGGGTCGAGAACCTTCAGTCTGAAGAAGATCTACATCTACATCCGAGCTACTCCAGCATTTTGTGTCCATTATAAATATTACTGTTAGTCCACCCCTTCATTTTCCCATCTCAATGAAAAGATAGAGCCTGACATGTGTGTCTTCACATTCCTGACCATCTTCTTTCCAATTCTTCCTCGCATGCCCACAGACAGAGGCAGCAAGCACATGGCACAGCACTATTATGTGCAGGAAGAAACTGCAGACGCTGGTTTAAACCAGAGATAGACACAAAAAGCTGGCGTAACCTCTTCAGAAGTAGGGTCTCGACCCGAAACGTCAACTATTCCTTCTCTCCAGAGATGCTGCCTGTCCCGCTGAGTCTTACACAACAACATTCTGCTCTGCCTCTGAAATTCAGCAGCAGAACCTAATTTCATTTCATTCGGGCTCTGCTGATGCTGTACAGCAAAACAGGCGATGGATTTCCAAGCATTTTTTCACGGGTTACCTGGACGACTAAAACTGGATTGAGACCTGCAAGTGTGGACTGTTGAAGGTCTGATTAAAGTTTAACATAACTTCGACACTTTCATTTGTACCTGCCCACAAACAGCCCCTGTAGTCTAGCATGTCCAGCCTTGTTAACACCCATCGCCACCTTTAGTGATTTGTTTCCTTGTAATCTCAATTCCTAGAGCTCCTCCGCCCTATTTACATTCTTATCTCTCAAGCGACCTCTTCAACGTGTTCCTGCCAAAATGCAAGAACCTCGCACAAAGTGCGCCAAAGGGCATTTATCAAATTCGGATCCGTCAGCAACGAGGTTTAGGGGCAAATTTCACAATGAACATGTCAAATAAAAAGCTGGGTTTAAAAGTGAGGGATTGTGAGCAAGGGGCGGGCAAAGCAACAGCAAAGATTGGGATTTATGCAGCAGCGGTCAAGAGGAAAACTGCAAAATAAAAGCATTTTGCACAAGAAACATTCAGCATCGTATACTTCAAACGGTGGAAGAGCAATCGCTTTTTTCTCTGAGATCCCACTGCAGTTCGCAACAACCCGCTAGCACCAGAATAAATAGTTCACACCTCACACATAACCGATCATAGAAACATAGAAAAATAGGTCCAGGAGGAGGCCATTCAGCCCTTCGAGCCAGCTCCGCCATTCACTGTGATCACAGCTGATCCTCTAAAATCCGTACCCCATTCCTGCTTTTTCCCCCATATCCCTTGATTCCTTTAGCCCCAAGAGATAAATCTAACAACCAGAGAATTGGCCTCCACTGCCTTCTGTGGCAGAGAATTCCACAGATTCACTACTCTCTCTCTGGGTGAAATCAAATAAAATGCAAATTAAAAAAAATTATTTGTATGATTTTTTTGTTTTGTTTTTGTTTTGCCAAAATAACCTAGACTATTTTTTGTTTTTGCTCCGCGATGAGATTAACCCAAATAAATGGCACAGGGAACGAGCTTAGACATTCTTCTATACGTGTCAGAGCCAACAAGCACACAAGAGCCGGACTCAGCTTCACTTACTTACTGAAATAACTCATTGCAGCGTTGTTGATAGCCTGCCAACGTTTGGCTTTGCCTCTGTTTGTTGACACTGATTCCTGACAGCACCGCAGTCAACACTCCGACACCATTAAAATCAAAAACATGGCACATCTCATCTCACAGGCATGTCAGTAACTTATTTCCCATTTTTCCCCTCTCTCTCTCTCTTCCTCTCCCCCTCCACTCTGTCTTTCCTTGCAAACGCAGGCACCATTGCGAAGGCACTACTAACAGGTGGAAAAACTTCTTCCCAGTGAAAGCCCACCTCTTAGCGCGCGGTGGTAACATCAGCTGCTGCTGCTCAGGATCAAAGCCCAGCTAAATCCCTTAAGTGGAAGTTCCCACAGATGTAGCCCCTCCTCCTCCTCCTCCTCCTCCTCCCTGCAGTTTACAGCGTGAATGATTTATGTTGGCACAGCGCAAAAAAGCCTCTGATTAATGTTTCAGAATAGCCTCCAATCCAGTCTGATCCGACACTGGTAACTTGTGAAACAGCGGCATCCACCTCGACAGCATCCCTCACTCACCTCGCCCCTGTGTGTGGGCATGGTCGGATAGCGATGGAGCTATCAAGGGTCAAGAGTGTTTTACTGTCATATGTCCCAGAAAGACCATTGCAATTCTTACTTGCTGCAGCACAACAGAATATGTAAACATAATGCACGGTAAACGAGATAATAAAGGAGAAAAAAAGTTTAGTGTGTCATACAGTCATAGAGTGATACAGTGTGGAAACAGGCCCTTCGGCCCAACTTGCCCACACCGGCCAACATGTCCCAGCTACACTAGTCCCACCTGCTTGCGTTTAGTCTATAACCCTCCGAACCTGTCCTATCCATGAACCTGTCTAATTGTTTCTTAAATGTTGGGATAGTCCCTGCCTCAACTACCTCCTCTGGCAGCTTGTTCCATTCAACCACCACCCTTTGTGTGAAAAAGTTACCCCTCGGATTCCCATTAAATCTTTTCCCCTTCACCTTAAACGTATGTCCTCTGGTCCTCGATTCCCCAACTCTGGGCAAGAGACTCTGTCCATCTACCTGATCTATTGCTCTCATGATTTTATACACCTATAAGATCGCCCCTCATCCTTCTGTGCCCCAGTTAATAGAGTCCCAGCCTACTCAGCCTCTCCCTATAGCAGTAGTCATGGCAACATCCTCGTAATTCTTCTCTGTACCCTTTCCAGCTCGACAACATCTTTCCTATAACATGGTGTCCAGAACTGAACGCAATACTCTAAATGCGGACTCGCCAACGTCTTACAACTGCAACATGACCTCCCAACATCTGTACTCAATACTCTGACTGATGAAGGCCAATGTATCAAAAGCCTTTTTGACCACCTTATCTACCTGCGGCTACATCTTCAAGGAACCATGCACCTGCATTCCTAGATCCCTCTGCTCTACAACACTCCCCAGAGCCCAACCATTCAGTGTGTAGGTCCTGCCCATGTTAGACGTCCCAAATTGCAACGTTTCACATATACATACATACATATATGTATATATATATATATATATAAAACATTACTGTGGCAGATGCTGGTTTAAACCGAAGATAGACACAAAATGATCAGTCTGAAGAAGGGTCTCGACCCGAAACGTCACCCATTCCTTCCCTCCAGAGATGCTGCCAGTCCCGCTGAGTTACTCCAGCATTTTGAGTCACAACAGTTTTAAAACTGGGAGCAGGTAGACATTAGATTTGTGTGTGAGGTTGAAGAAATATAACGATCGTTCACGGTTATAGTTTTCAACAAATTATGGATATCAAATTTGTTGCCCTGAAGAGTAATAAATGAATTACATGGTTGAATGAATCTGATGCACCCCATCGCTGCAAATTAATGCTTTTTATATTCTCTCGTAAAGAGCACATATACACTTGTCCAGAAACTGGATTGTGTAGCATTGAAAACGCTCAGCATAACAGAATCCAATTTTAATTTCACCCTGAGTAAATTGTTATTGGGTATGACCTTTTCATGGCACAGACAGGCAACTAATAAGGTCACTGTACACATAAGGTCCATTTGTCCGTATTAATATAAATCGGAGCGCAATGTTGCAATTGACAGTCTCCACTCTCCACTCTGAGTAGAACGAGGTTGGTGGGGCTGGTTGGTTGCTGTTCTGACTGTTTGAAAGGGCACTGTGCTGACACTAAGAGATCTAACTGGGGCACTTCGGAACTGACCGCTCAAACACCTTCACCATGTCCACAGTGTACCACAAGACAACGTTTAAGTGTTCTCTCACAAATCTACCCGCTGTATTATTCCAACAATTAGTGCCTGAGAGGTTACATTTCTGGTGGTGTCACTATGGACATATAAGGCCACTGGAGGCAGGGTGAGGACATTGGAGCAGGAGATAAAGACATGGCCATCAGAGACAACCATCCTACCAGAGCATTTGGTGACATGGACACGCCAATGAGCAATATGTTTGCAAAATATACAACCATTTGTATCTCCACCATATCTGCTCCATTTCCCGTATCTCTGCTCTCAACCCTCCCTCCTTCTCCACCATGTAGTTTCTTGTTGTCCTCACCTTCCACTCATCAGCCTCTAGACTGGAGAAGGTTCCCGACCTGAAACGTTACCTGTCCATTCCCTCCAGCAATGCTGTCTCACCTGCTGAGTTCCACCAGCACTTTGTGTTTCGCTGAGTATTTCCAGCATTCTCTTTTGTCTCAGATTTCTAGCAACTGCAGTATTTCATATTTCCCAGAAATTTTGGTTTTCATTTGATCTCGATCAGTTTATATCACCTCAGAGAAAACTGCCGTGATTATCAATCCTGCACCGGCCTCTCTCAGCTGGCATCTCCACCACAGGTGCCCATTCAGTTTCTCTTCATCATCCTTTGATAGATGTTCCCTTTCCAACACTATCTCTTCTACAACAACTGATTGTTCATGGTTCCAATGGAAGGTTGATGACCTGAAACCTTACCTCCATCACTCATGTAACACCCCACCAACCTCGTTCGGGAGCCTGGGATCTCTCGGAGAGATCGCCAGTGTTGGAGCTCCATCCGGCGCGGCCTGTTGGCTTCGGAAGCTGCGGTCTCCGGTAAGGAAGCGGCCGTTCCAGGTGTCCCGAGCCGCTGAGAGGATTCGCCCGACGCCGGAGCACCATCACCCGGAGAGAAGGGCCTGAAACATCGGGCCGCTGTAGCAGCGACTGCGAAGGCCTCAATAGGCCCGACTATGGGTGAACGAGGGGATGGGGACTGGACTTTGTGCCTTCCCTCACAGTGAGAACCATTGTGGGGAGATGTTTTTACGTTTATTGTTAAATTATTTAATGTTGTGTCTTATCTTTATCTGTGATGCATGGCAAGTTAATTTTCACTACCAATTGGTGTATGTGATAATAAATGTCCTTTGTATCCTTTTGCATACCTCAAGATTCAAGATTCAATTTAATTGTCACATGTACCAATTAAGGTACAGTGAAATTTGAGTTGCCTCACGGAGGTATGTGACGTGCTGTCTGAAAACCATCAGCCGCGTCCTCATGCCTTTCTCTGAGGAGATGATGCTTAGAGAGGCATAGAGTAATACAGCGTGGAAACAGGCCCTCCAGCCCAACTTGCCCGTGTCGACCAACATGCCCCAGGCCCTGCCTGCCTGCATTTGGCCCATATCCCTCTAAACCTATCCTATCTATGTACCTGTCCAAATGTTTTTAAAACAACGTGACAGAGAATTCCAGCAATTCACTCCCCCCTGGGGGAAAAAAATGACCCAATGTGCTGAAGTAACCCAGTAGGTCAGGCAGCATCTCCAGAGAAAATGGACAGGCAACCATTTGGATAGGTACCTTTCTTCAGATTATTCTCCAAATCCTCTAGATTACTGTGAGGTTACATTATGGAAGATAAGCCATGCTTCTATAGTTAATACACAAATACAAAAAAGCACTTAGAAACATAGAAATTAGGTGCAGGAGCAGGCCATTCGGCCCTTCGAGCCTGCACCACCATTCAATATGATCATGGCTGATCATCCAACTCAGTATCCTGTACCTGTCTTCTCTCCATACCCCCCTGATCCCTTCAGCCACAAGGGCCACATCCAACTCCCTCTTAAATATGGCCAACGAACTGGCTCAACTACCTTCTGTGGCAGAGAATTCCACAGATTCACCACTCTCTGTGTGAAAAACAATTTTCTCATCTCGGTCCTAAAAGACTTCCCCCTTATCCTTAAACTGTGACCCCTTGTCCTGGACTTGCCCAACATCGGGAATAATCTTCCTGCATCTAGCCTGTCCAACCCCTTAAGAATTTTGTAAGTCTCTATGAGATCCCCCCTCAATCTTTTAAATTCCAGCAAGTACAAGCCGAGTCTATCCAGTCTTTCTTCATATGGAATGAAGAATTCTTCATATTCTTCACTTGACAGCACAATGAATTTGTTGCAAATTAATGGGATAGATGACTCTTCAATTTAGACATGGCAGTGAATTGAGAGGATTATTGTCTTATTGACAAGTCTTGATGCCACCGTCATTGTATTTTTGGATGATTCCATTTTTTGTGTTTGCGAAAGTGAAGAAAAATAACCTGTTAAATCAAACAACCACCTCGTACCATTGTCTGCTCCACCCAGCCAGCGGCAACCAAGTTGTGAGGAATTATATTCATCATTAAAAGTAAGGAAGTGAAAAATTAAACCGGGGCAATTTTTCCAAACATTTGAGCATGCCAGGCGAATAAAATGCTGGTCGCATTGTCGGGAGAGAATTTATTTTAAATGGAAAATGTCTAAAAGCAGTAACCAAATACATGCAGAGAAGAAGTAGAAATAATGAAGTGCAGAGAGACACAAAATGCTGGAGTAACTCAGCGGTCCGACCTGAAACGCCACCTATCCCCTTTCTCCAGAGATGCTGTCTGACCCGTTGAGTTCCTCCAGCATTTTTTTGTCTATCACAACGATCCAGGCTGTTTCTATGCTGTACGACTGACTCGATGATTCTGACTGTATTTCAGACCTTTGACAGTACATTTCCCTCTAAGCCATTGCCGAAGTTGAAATGTTTCGCATATTAATCCAATCCTCATTTAATTGAGTACTTCCAGCCAGTCATCAAAGAAAATAGAGATGAAAGAAAGTAACCTGATTGACATCATCAGTTTTTCTCAGAACTATCTTTCTCAGGGCTTTTAATGCAGCACAGTCAGGTAATCTGAGGTTACATGATTTACACTTAATTCTGTAGACTTGTCACCCAATATGTTAGTCTATCAGTCTGCTCCAACAGTAACATGCAATCTGATCTACTGCAGTTACTCAAGGTCTCTGCAATATACCTTAAAACCTGAAGTCACAGAAAACATAGAAACATAGGTGCAGGAGTAGGCCATTCGGCCCATTCGAGCCAGCACTGGCATTCAATATGATCATGAACAAATTAATAATTGAGTTAATAAGTTTATTGGCCAAGAATGTACACATACAAGGAATTTGCTTTGCCGCTCGGCTCGCAAGTGACAACACGACATACAGTAAACAATTAAGAGTAAAGCATAAAACATTAACAATATTACATTATAGTTTAAATATGTGAATGGAATAAAATACCAGAGCAAAAGGAGGCTACAGACTTTTGGTTATTGAGTAGAGCTACTGCTTGTGGAAAAAAAGCTGTTTTTATGTCCGGCTGTGGTGGCTTTGACAGTCCGGAGTCGCCTTCCAGAGGGAAGTGATTCAAAGAGTTTGTGGCCAGGGTGAGAGATGATCTTACCCACTCACTTCCTGGCCCTTACAGTGAACAGTTCGTCAGTGCAGCCAACATCCTTCTAGATTGATCGACCGATCAATGTTCAATAGCTGATGGCTGATAATCTAAAATCAGTACCCCATTCCTGCCGTTTCCCCATATCCCTTGATTCCTTTAGCTCTAAGACCTAAATCTAACTCTCTCTTGGAAACATCCAGTGCATTGGCCTCCACTGCCTTCTGTGGCAGAGAATTCCACAGATTCACAATTCTCTGGGTGAAAAAGTTTTTCCTCATCTCAGTCGTAAATGGCCTCTCCCTTTTTGTGTCCGTCTTCGGTTTAACGGGCATCTGCAGTTCCTCCCTAGAAATAAAGAAGTGCAGACAGACACAAAATGCTGCAGAAACTCAGCATCTCTGGAGAAAAGGAATAGGTGACGTTTCGGGTCGGAACCCTTCTTCAGAGGAAGTGCAGATAGATGCTGGTTTACAAAAAAAAACAGCACCTAAACTGAAGAAGGTCCTGACATGAAATGTCACCTATCCATGTTGTCCATGGACTCTGCATGACCTGCTGAGTTACTCCAGCACTCTGTGTCTTTTTTTG
The DNA here is from genome assembly GCA_035221665.1 of Okamejei kenojei. Classification (NCBI taxonomy): domain Eukaryota; kingdom Metazoa; phylum Chordata; class Chondrichthyes; order Rajiformes; family Rajidae; genus Okamejei; species Okamejei kenojei. The sequence continues at coordinate 6,054,208 of CM069161.1, forward strand.
CATGCAATGAAGTTCCTCAGTTCAGTGGGATAAAGAAAATCATGAATAACTCAGAGACATGTCCAATGCAGGGTCTATTTAGGTTTGTCATGTATTGTAGAATTTGTAGGAGGCTGGTAAAAAATAGATTGTCCTTCACTGGTTGATAAGTGTGATCGTCCTTGGTTTTACCAATGTTTGCGTTTGTTAAATCTCTATTTTCTTTTTAAAGATGTGTCTGCTTCCATTGCATTTCACCTTGGGGAAGGATTGTTATGGTTAAGGTGCCGTAAGAGTGGAAAGCGTTGCTGTTATTAAAAATTATCTTTTCTCCGTTCACTCACAGCAGTGTTAAGAACAGGCTGAGACGATGATTTGAAAACATAGGAACGAGATACATGCTGAACACGGGTCTATGGTAGCCTGGAACCGCGGGCAGGTGAATAAAGAGGACTTTGTGCAAATTGAGTTTGAGGCAGCATTGCCAATGTTTACGGAGGGGAAAAACATTAAATATTAAAACATGATATTATTAAGGGAGCGTAGATAGAAACAAAACATAGGCACAAAAAGCTTGAGTAACTAGGCGGGTCAGACAACATTTCTGGAGAAAAGGAATAGGTGAGGTTTCAGGTCACGACACTGCTTCAGACTGAAAATCAGTTGAAAGGGAAACAAGAGATGTAGATGGTGATGTCGAGAGATATAGAACAAATTAATTAAAGAAATGCAAAAAAGTAACGATGATAAAGAAAACAGGCCACGGATTGTTAGGTGAGAAGGAGTACAGACAAAGAGACAACAAGACGACTTTGAAGCTGGTACGACTTGAGATGGAGAGAGAGGGGATGCAGGGGGTTACTTGAAGTTAGAGAAATTAATATTAATACCACTGGGCTGTAAGCTGCCCAAGCAAAATATGAGATGCGGTACCTCCAATTTATGTTTGGCCTCACTCTGACAATGGAGGAGGCCTGGGACAGAAAGGTCAGTGTGGGAATGGGAAGGGGAATTAAACCGGGAGACCAGGCAGTTCCAGGCAGAATAAGCAAAGGTGTTCAGCGAAACACTCAACTGAGGGATCAATAATGGTCGGGAGAGCACTCACAAGGCAGAGATGTAACCTTGCTCACAGACGTATACAAATTAAAAACATAAACAGGTTATTGCAGGCGAGAAGCAGAGATAATGTAAAATGAGGTATGTCGGCTTTGATTCTGCAGGGCCGATTAGTGGTGAACATGCGGCTGATTGGGATGGAGGGGATGGGGCAAAGTCACAATTTAAGGAGATTTAAAGGAAATTCACCGGTTCATTTACTGAGGGAAAAAAAACGGCTGCATTTCATATCAAACCGTACAAATAACGCAAAAAATGTTCCGCAAATTAACATCCCCCCCCTGAGGTGACAGTGTACGCAGTAAGTACAAATATGGATTTAATGGACCTTTCACCACTCAACCTCCGTGGTCAAAATCACCCAATTAGTGTTCTTTTCTCTCTGTACGACCCCTTGCACTGAATGAGTGAATACTAGGACAAGTCACAGTGCCATTCTTCGCTTGTGTACCCGAGGTATGCCAATAGTCACTACTTAGAGGGCGCTTACAAACTTCCAAAGTACCCACGCACCAGGTCCTCCTTTGTTCTCCGCCCCTCCCCACCTCCCTCACGGCGGTCCCCACACAACGGGCCCTCCACCGTTCCCCCCCCCCCCCCCACCGCGCGCGCCAGATCCCGCTTTGTTCCTTCCCCCGGCAGATCCAAATGATCTGATTTCATTGGATGGCTTGCAGGCAAAAGCTTTTCGCTGCACCTTGGTACACGTGGCTATAATAAGCCAACACCAGCAGAGTGGCACAGCTGGTAAAGCCACTGCCTGCCTTACAGCAGCAGGGACCCTGGTTCGATCCTGACCTCGGATGCTCTCTGTGTGGAGATTGCTCATAAATCCATAAGTGATAGGAGCAGAATTGGATCGTCCCGTCAACGGAAGGTTAGAGACCCCGACTGCTAGAGGAGAAAGAAGGGAAGAGATTGAACTTTTATTTCGCCTTCCATTACAGTGAGGAATGTGGAGGAGTCACTGTGGTGGATGTTTATGTTGAAATGTATTTTGTGTGTTCTGTTGCTTTATCTTAGTATGACTGTATGGCAAATGAAATTCCTCGTATGTTGCAAAACATACTTGGCCAATAAAGCATGATTGTGATTATGATAAATAATGTTCTATGGTATCATATCGTATTGACACAGTGGGACCAAACAAAGATGTGAAGAAAGGTGACGGGATCAGTAACAGGCAGCTCTGAACCACACATCTGGTCAGAGGGAGGACTTTCAGGTGGAAGAATTTAGGAGAAAGTTGAGGTAAAAACAATTTAATTCATGGAGGTTGCCAAGAACAAGATATGTGGCAGCTGACCATGGAATACAAAACATCCCACAACTGTATTAACCAAGTAACTAAATCCTTGGTGGTCAGGTTATGAGTTATTCCCCCGTTCCAGGACCACCTGCCAGATAGGCTGTTCCTCGCACAAGGGCGTGTTTTGATCAAACAGCAACGTTGCTCACATGTTATGTGCAGGAAGGAACTGCAGATGTTGGTTCAAAACCAAAGATAGACACAAACAGCTGGAGTAACTCAGTGGGGCAGGCAGCACCTCTGGAGAGAAGGAATGGGTGACGTTTTGGGTCGAGACCCTTCTTCAGACCATTCCCTCCCTCCAGAGATGCTGAGTTACTCCAGCTTTTTGTGTCTGTTCTGGGGTATTTAGTGTTGTGCGGTTTGTGGGCTGAAGCAGGAATTGACCTTGTGTGACACAAGTGATGTAATGGTCAGCTTTGTGTGGCACAACGCATGCGAAACACTTCTTAATTACTTTGTTGTTTGCCTGGTGCTATTTCTGTGACCCAGGAGCACACACCCTGCCCTGCTTTCTAGGAATGTCAGCAGTTGCAACACATTCATCCACCACGATGCTATCTGCTGTACACCCAGTGACATGATTCGCATCTAGAATGGCCCGAGTGCTTTCTGGAGAGAAGGAATGGGGTGAAGAAGGATCTCGACCCGAAACGTCACCCATTCCTTCTCTCCAGGGATGCTGCCTCTCCCGCTGAGTTACTCCAGCATTTTGTGTCTATCTTTACAACACTTGTTAAACTGGTGGGCTGTGCCTTGCAGAGTTCCGGTGCCTTAAATCTTCGCGCCTGACCATGGTCCGCGATTGCCAAACCATCTCGTGACCAACCAGCTCTTTGGCCGCTGCTGGAGGCCCATATTGTCCTCGGCTGACCTTCAGCCGAGTAGTCTTCACAGCAACGGCCACAGGTCAGGAACTGGCACCGGGAACCCTGGCACATTCCCGCTCCCTTCCCACATCAGGAACACCCAGACTGTTGAGGCATTCCTGCTGTCAAGTCAGTTGCAACTACAAGCATCAGTGTGGGCAGAGGTAGAAATACCAACATGGTCTGGTTGGCCTAAACTGTCCGTATCTATACCGTAACTGCACAGCAGTTCCCCTCAACCTTCAGCTCACCACAATATCATCATCCAAACGCCAGAGTGTGACTCTCTGTTTCTGTTCATTGATTCTGGTCAGGACTCTGAAACGGGACATGGTGTTGATACGCAATGGTAGACAAGTCAAGTCAAGTCACTTTTATTTCTGTAGCACATTTAAAAAACAACTCACGTTGGCCAAAGTGCTTTACAATGTTGGAGGTACTAACGTCATACAACAGTGGTTCATAGACTAAGTACATACATAAATACATACATATAGCCCTCACTCAGAGGACGTCAAGAAAGGCTTGAGAGTAAAGATGAGTTTTAAGTCTCGACTTAAAGGAGTCGATGGAGGGGGCAGTTCTGATGTGAAGAGGGATACTGTTTCAGTCTAGGAACAGGCTTCAGGCTTCACCCCATCTCCTCCCCAATAATTCGACATTGCGCTGCCCCATGTGGTAATGTTTCCGCTTCGCGAATCTTTCCGTCGAGGTAGTGCGTGCCTCTCAGTTCTGCCCCTCTGCCGTCCGCGTACTTTGCCCACTCCTTCCTCTCCCACGGTCCGCCCACAGGGCCCAAACTGTTCTTGCTCAACTTTACTTCGACTCCTGTACACAAGATTACTCTGGACAAACACTCTAATGAATATTGCAAATAAATCAATCAAGGCCCTACACGTTTCAGAAACTGCCCATTATTGATCTTGGACGGGGAACCTAACCAAGTGCTCCCCAGGGCAATAAATCCTCGTAAAACACACTGCGTTGCTGTGGTCTACTGTAAATGCAGAGCTTTATTTCCATTAAATAATCAAGGTGCTTTGCCATGTTAAACTTGCCCACTGTTTGTCAAGTAGAAGCAACTTTCCGCATTCAAGTATCCACTGTTTGCCTCTGGTGGATACTCAAACTGCCTCAATCTGGGTTGTAAACTTGTCGTCTCGTTGAGTCGCATTGTATGTATCTCGTTTTCACCTCGTCCACAGCTAACAACCGCCTGTTTCCTTTATCATTGTTACTTTTTTACACATCTTTCATTCCACATGTTCCATATCTCTTTATATCACCGTCTATATCTCTCGCTCCCCTTTCCCCTGACTCTCAATCTGAAGAAGGGTCTCGACCCGAAACGTCACCTATTCCTTTTCTCCAGAGATGCTGCCTGACCCGCTAAGTCACTCCAGCTTTTTGTGTCTATTTTCGGTTGAAACCAACATCTGCAGTTCCTTCCCAGAGAAGTATTTTAAATCTTGTTTTGCCTTCAATCACTGGTCAGTTATTTTTTTTTTATCGTGGACAACAGTTGCTTGAGGGATCTGGAGGTTCACGACTGAGCAACCACGGTCTGAATGGAATGTCATAAATTCATAAGATTCATAAGACATAGAAGCAGAATTAGGACATTTGGCCCATTGTGTCTGCTCCACCATTCAATCATGCTAATTAATCTTTCCCTCTGGTCGCAATTCTCCTGCCTTCTGCCCGGAAGTTTTGACATCCTTACTAATCAAGAACTCATCAACCTCCACTTTAAAAACACCCAACAGCCGTCTGTGGCTTACCTTCAATTTAGTTTACTTTAGTTTAGAGATACAGCGCAGAACCAGCCCCTTCGGCCCACTGAGTCTGTATGACCAGCGATCCCCGCACACTTAGACTATACTACACACACACAAGGGACAATATATATTTACACCAAGCCAATTATCCTACAAATCCGTATGTCTTTGGAGTCTGAGAGGAAACCGAAGATCTTGGAGAAAATGCACGCAGGTCACGGGGAGAACATACAAACTCCGTAGAGATAAGCACCCGTAGTCAGGATCCAACCTGGGTCTCTGGTGTTGTCAAGCAATAGCTCTACCGTTACGCCAGCGTGCCGCCCTAAATGTTATGCTCCTCTTCCATCGTGCTTCACCATCAGGCCTGAGATGGTGATGGATGGTGGAATGAATGGCATAACTCTCCAGACAGCACACTTTGAAAAGACCTCCTTGCAGATTTCGGCAGCCTCAGGCCAGGTAAATAATCCCAAAATGTGTTGACTTCTTAAACGTGGATTCTTAGAAATTAACAGCAGAGAAAGGTGCCATTCAGTCCATCATATTAATGCTAGCCATTTTTTTTCCCTGGGAGGAAATGTCAAAGAGAAGAGGGCACAGATATAAGGCAACGTATAAGGCAAAGTGGGGCAACGTTTAAAGGAGATGTGTGAGGCAAGTGTTTTTAATTGGGCAGGCACTGCCGGGGGTGACGGTGGAGACAGATACAACAGTGGCATTCAGGAGGCTTCTAGATTAGCACATGGATATGCAGGGAATGGAGGGATATGGATGGTGTGCAGGCAGATGAGATTAGTTTATCTTGGCATCATGTTCAGCATGGACATTGTGGGCCGAAGGGCCTGTTCTTGTGCTGTACTGTGCTATAAAATGAACTTGTTGTTCTGGGTCCATTGCGTCAAACGGTTCAAATGACCATCCCAGTATTTGAACAAGTTGAAGTCTTCTGCCTCCACCAATCTCTGAGGTGGTGAATTCCAGACCACTGCTACTTTGATTAAAAATGCCTCCTTAATTCCCTCCAATCCTACCCATTAACGTAAATCCACGCTTCCTCCTTCCCTGCGAATAACCATCCTTACTACCGGGAATTTAAAAATTTTACCCTTTTTATGAAAGTTAGACAGCCTCAGCATATAGTTCCCCAAATGAAGGCAGCATTACGCTATACCCTTTCCGTGTAGGTGTAGGCTTAGCAAAATAACGAGGAAAAGAATGGGAAAGGGAACAAGAAATAACGACATACCTTTAGAAAGGAGGTGAGGAGGAATTTCTTTAGTCAGAGGGTGGTGAATCTGTGGGATTCATTGCCACAGACGGAAGTGGAGGCCAAGTCAATGGACATTTTTAAGGTGGAGATTGATAGATTCTTGATTAGTAAGGTTGACAGGGGTTATGGGGAGAAGGCGGGGGCATGGGGTTGAGTGGGAATGACTTGATGGGCCGAATGGCCTAGTTCTGCACCTACAACTTATGATATGGCTAACATTGCATCTGACCTCCTCTGACACCTGCAAACTGAATAAATGAGCGAGAATTGAAATACAATGAATCACAAAATGTTATAATATAAAAACAACAAACAAATGTATTCCCCAGCACAAATCAGAATTCACACGAGTGGATTAAGACGGCGTGTTTGCATAATTTAGAGGCCCTCTCTGATTTCCTTTGATCAACTGTTTAATCACAGTCGTTAATCAAACCAGTCAGTGCAACTGCCAGGTAAGGACAAATGTTTATCTACAGGTAATGAGGAAACTATAATGCTGCAGGGCCGACAGTTCTGTTCTGTGATTATTATTGCAGAAGGTCCTTTCAGATGCCTTTGGGAAACCGGAATGACACTGCTCGCAAATGGGCACTATCCCAAAGTCTGGGCTGCCACTCCCTTCCGTGGACTCCATCTACACCTCACGCTGCCTCGGCAAGGCCCCCAGCATAATCAAGGACCAATCTTACACCAGTCACTCCCTCTTCTCCCCTCTCCCATCAGGCAAGAGGTGCAAAAGTTTGTAAATGCGCACTTCCCGATTCAGGGACGGTTTCTTCCCAGCTGTTACCAGGCAACTGAACCGTCTTCTCACCAGCTAGAGAGCAGTCCTCACCTCCCCTTCTATCTAATTGGAGACCTTCAAACTATCTTTAATTGAATTGTATCGGAGTCTATCTTGCATTCATTCATTCATTCATCATCGTTGAAAACATTAGCCACGCAGTGGTGCCCGTTTCCAGCGGGAACGGTGACGGACGCACCACACATCTCTGTCCTCCAGTTCCTGCGGACTTCCGCCGACTGGAAGTACAGGGTTTTGGTGTGTGTGCTGTATCATCGTGGCTTACAATGCTAAGTACGACAGTGATCGATCGCAACTTCTACTGAAGCGTGGATGGCCGTTGGCTCGCTAGGAGCTCATCCACCCTTTGACAGGTCTAGTTTTTGGTCCTGCTGGGGGTCCACAGCCCCCTCCTCACCGGGCAAACCAGGTGGGGGGGACGGTTTAGTCGCCGGCTATCCGACCATGGAGCAGGTAGCACGGGATTACATGGTACCCGCGGCGGGAGGAACTGCCCCCGGCCTGACGCAAAAATCTTGCACTAAATGTTATACCCTTTATCCTCTATCCGAACTCTGTGGATGGCTCGATTGTGATCATTTATAGTCTTTTCGTTGACTGCATAGCGCAATTAAAAAGCTTTTTACTGTGCCTCGGTTTATGTGACAATAGAAAATTAGAGGGAGTTCTTCGTGGTCAAGGGTGTTGTCTTTCAGATGAGATGTTTAAATGGGGCAACATCTGTAGTTGATGAAGAAGGATGCATGCGTGGGATGCGGGGCTAGTGGGGTGCAAGGCAAGGATCAAGAGAACTCCATCCCTGTTCTATTGGGGGGGGGGGGGTGATAGAAGAAGTGTGGACAATGGAGGAGATGTGGGTGGGCGAGTACATTATACACCACCAGATCTCTTTGGCATAGAACGTGCCACAGCACAGCAAGAACACCAGGCATGTTGTTTAGTGCGCGATGCAGTTAAACCATACTCTAGACAATCACCGTCAATGGCAGAGAGGGGGGGCGGGGGAGGGGATGGCGGGGGACACCACTATTCCTGAAAAAAGGACATGTCCTAGAATGGAAAGTCACATCACGAGATTTGGCTTTGAGGAAGTTATGGTCATAAGGTCATAAGGAATAGGAGTAGAATTAGGCCATTTGGCCCATCAGGTTTACTCCGCCATTCAATCATGGCTGATCTTTCCCTGCCTCCAAACCCCATTCTCCTGCCTTCACCCCATAACCTCTGACACCCGTACCAATCAAGAATCTATCTCTCTCTGCCTTAAAAATATCCACTGGCTTGGCCTCCACAGCCTTCTGTGACAAAGTCTGGAAAATTGTGTCCTTACTGGAGAGAATGGGATGGGGGCGGCATGGTGGCGCAGCGGTAGAGTTTCTGCCTCACAGCGCCAGAGATCTGGGTTCAATCCTGACTACGGGTGCTGTCTGTATGGAGTTTGTACGTTCTCCCTGTGACCTCGTGGGTTTTCTCCAGTTGCTCCAGTTTCCACCCACACTCTAAATACATAGAAACATAGAAAATAGGTGCTGGAGGAGGCCATTCGGCCCTTCGATCCAGCACCACCATTCATTGTGATAATGGCTGATCGTCCCCTATCAATAACCCGTGCCTGACTTCTCCCCATATCCTTTGACTCCACTAGCCCCTAGAGCTTTATCTAATTCTCTCTTAAATCCATACAGTGACACGGCCTCCACTGCCCTCTGTGGCAGGGAATTCCATGAATTCACAACTCTCTGGGTGAAAACGTTTTTATCTCACCTCAGTCTTAAATGTCCTCGCCTTTATTCTAAGACATACAAGTTTGTAGGTTAATTGGCTTCTGCAAACAGTAAATTGCCCCTAGAGTGCAGGACAGTGCTAGTGTACAGGGCGATGACTGGTCGGTGGACTTGGTGGGCCGAAGGGCCTGTTTCCATGCTGTTTCTCTAAAGTCTAAATTCTAAATGGGGTAGAACAGGTAGCCAGTGGGCGCCAGTGAGCTTGCAGTAAATGTTAGTGAACGATTTATCTCCTGATGGAGACAGAAAGATTCAGAAGTGGGACAGAGGTGCTGGAAATAGACCTTGTGCACTTTGCTATTACCCTCCACCCTACTCTCCACACCATTCACCCTTGCCCCGCCAATCCCCATCGTCACAATATATATTTAAGTCAGAGATAGATAGATTCTTGATTAGTACGGGTGTCAGGGGTTACGGGGAGAAGGCAGGAGAATGGAGTTGAGAGCGAGAGATAGATCAGCCATGACGGAGTAGACTTGATGGGCTGAATGGCCAAATTCTGCTCCTTTCAATAATTGAACACGAGCTTAATACCAGCTACCTCCCCTCTACTCGTTCAGTCCAGAAGCCTCAATCCGAAATGTCGGCTGTCCAATTCCCTCCACAGATGCCGCCTGGCCCGTTGAGTTCATCCAGCAATCTGTATTTTGCCCCATCTCCAGTTGTTATTGCAATATTCCAACTTTGCCTTTTTAAGAATACACGGTCTAAGCATGCCCAGGATCTTGGGCGTGATAATAAAGAAAATATTGTTCCACATTCTGCGGCCGTGAGTTTGTTTAATTAATCACATATATGTACCACAGGCTTGCAGTTTGCAGTTCACACCACCAACTTGCTTTTGTGGAGAACATTCCACAGCACTATTTTGAAGAAGACCAGGTATGTTACTTTGTGTACTCTGCAGTCAAATCATGCCATATGGTACTGGAGTACAATCGAGCCATACAAAGGACACCAGGTTGTGCAAAGAGAAAAAATACCAGAGGGCAGAGTATAGCATGCAAAGATCCTATAGCGGAGCAAGATAGACCACTCCTTCTAAATGCAATGGGCTGACTTGTAGTACGCAACGGAACGGAACGTGGGCCTTTTTTTCACCCATTTCAGTAACCGGACCCGACCCGACCCGACTCGCAGTGTAATCAACGTTGCGGGGGAACAGTTTGTGTTAATAAATTATAATTCTGAAAATGAGGAGAAGATTTTTACCAAAGAACTTTTATTTTTACGGGGATGTTTCCGTAACCGGCTTCCGTCTCCGCACTAGGTATCTTTGCTCCGCTACGGGATCTTGGGTGCGGAGGCGGAAGCCGGTTACGGAAATGGGGCTGAAAATTACCCACGAATCTGCCCATGACCGAACTACGTCTTTTTCGTCGAGTGGACTATCTTACTTGCGATAGGATCTTTGATCGCGTGTGCAGGAGGTGGTGTCCTTAAAGGGCCTGTCCCACTTACGCGACCTTTACAGGCGACTGCCGGCACCCGTGATAGGTGGCCGAAATTTTCAACGTGTTGAGAATTCAGCGGCGACCAGAAAGACGCTACGACTCTTTGGAGACCTCTCACGACCAGAGGAGATCTCTCAAGACCATACAGCATGTATGGTCGTGAAAGGTCTCCTGTGGCTGTGAGAGGTCACCCGTGACATGTCGCCAGGGGTCGCCTGTATGGCCGTGAGAGGTCTCCAAAGAGTCGTAGCGTCTTTCTGGTCGCCGCTGAATTCTCAACATGTCGAAAATTTCGGCGACCTATCACGGGTGCCAGCAGTCGCCTGTAAAGGTCGCGTAAGTGGGACAGGCCCTTTAGAGCTTAAACTCTTGGCCTGCGCGCTGGCTGGGATTATGCATTGTGAGGTGCATGTAAATGCAATGCGACGCGGTTAATCAATGTTACACACTGCGCCACTGTGCCCCTGTGGCAAAGAGGATGAACACTTAGGGCGATGGATGAGTTTATTTGTTTTTTACTTTAGTTTGTTGTTGTCACATGTGCCAAGCAATAATGGGAAGATAGACACAAAAATCAAGAACTGGTTTGGAAGTTGGATCAGAGTGGACTCGAGCCCCAGCTCCTAGGTTGGGAAGACAAATAATGAACAGGGCATAAGAAACCCTCTCGCCTGGATTAATAAAAAAGTCAACGATGATTTGACTAAGATAAACCAAAGTGCTGATATCGGCAATCCTGCCGACGGAATTAATTTTTCTCCTGATTTTTTACTTTCAATTGGAAGAGGCGTTTAATGAATGGATCGAATGCATTTCAATCCACCATCTGCAGTTAAAATTATCCTCAAGGATGCTTCAAAACATCTACTTTTATCCTCCTTTTACCTATAACAAACATTGTTTTCCATCGGGCAAAAAAAAAAGATTTGTGCAGAAATCGCACGTGGGAGACTGGACTGATTTTTCGACATTTCAGCTAATTTGAATGGTTTGTATTTTTACATGTTTCAGCTTAGTGATTATGTGCTTTAAGCTGCGCTTCACTGGAAATACACAACAAACTCACTGTGTTAACAGACTATCCATCTACTTTACGAAGAGCTTTAGGATCACAAGATTCTGCACCAGAAACTTGTTCCAAATGGATGAGGCTGGTTTGGATGACATTCAGAGTCAAATACATATAGCAGCATGCTGATGAGAGTGCATTTTGCTCGAAACAGCTCGATCCCTTGACATCAAACAGCGAGGCTTTTTGATGAGAATTGAAAGGGCAACAAAATGTTAGTTTAGTATATTGCCACGTATACCGAGGTACGGTGAAAAGCTTTTGTTGCGTGCTAACCAGTCAGCGGAAAGTCAAAACATAATTACAATCGAGCCATTTACAGTGTAGAGATGCAGGATAAGGGGATGTTTAAGAAAGAACTGCAGATGCTGGAAAAATCAAAGGTAGACAAATGCTGGAGAAACTCAGCGGGTGAGGCAGCATCTATGTCAAGACCTGAAATGTCACCCATTTCCTTCATTCCATAGATGCTGCCTCACCCGCTGAGTTTCTCCAGCAATTTTGTCTACCATGATAAGGGAATAACGTTTAGTGCAAGGTAAAGCCAGCAAAATCCGATCATGGATAGTCCAAGGGTCACCAAAGAGGTAGACAGTAGTTCAGCACTGCTCTCTGGTTGCGGTAGGATAATTCAGTTGCCTGATAACAGCTGGGAAGAAACTGTCCCTGAATCTGGAGTTGTGGGTTTACACACTTCTATATCTTTTTGCCTGATGGGAGAGGGGGGAAGACGGAGTGGCCAGGATTACTTAGGTTAGAGATACAGTGTGGGAACAGGCTCTTTGGCCCTCCGAGTCTGCGCCGACCAGCGAACCCCACACATTAACACTCCCCTGCACACACTAGGGCCAATTTTACACTTGTACCAAGCCAACTAACCTACAAACCTGTACGTCTTTGGAGTGTGGGAGGAAACGAAGATCTCGGAGAAAACCCACGCAGGTCACGGGGAGAACGTGCAAACTCCGTACAGACAGCGCCCGTAGTCGGGATCGAATCCGGGTCTCCGGCGCAGCAAATGCTGCAACTCTCCTGCTGTGCCACCGTGCGACACGTCCTTGATTATGCTGCTCAAAGTGCCCAAGCTGCTCTCAACGTGTCAGAAGATACTGTGCCCTTGGTCCACAACTCCAAATTTCACACGTGATTTTGCTTGGATCTAGCAGTCAATCCTCTGGGAAAACTGATCCTTGACAGCTTTCCCCCAAATAGGTTCAAAGCCAAGATGAAAGCAAGAATGATTTTACTTTCCTTACAGTTACTTATAACTTACCGAATAGTGAAAGGCCTGGATAGAGTGGATGTGGAGAGGATGTTTCCACTAGTGGGAGAGTCTAGGACCAGAGGTCACAGCCTCAGAATTAAAGGACATTCCTTTAGGGAGGAGATGGGGAGGAATTTCTTTAGTCAATTTCTTGAATTTGTGGAATTCATTGCCACAGGCAGCTGTGGGGGCCAATTCAATGGATATTTTTAATGTGAAGATTGATAGATTCTTGATTAGTAGGGGTGTCAGGGGCTCTGGGGAAAAGGCTGGAGCGTGGGGCTAGGAGGGAAAGATCAGGAAGGATTGAATGGCGGAGTAGACGTGAGGGGCCGAATGGCCTAATTCTGCTCCTATCACTTTTGACCATATGACCTTATTCTTCCTATCCAAAATGAGTGCATAATTTATCTCCTTCATGTTGGAGGACTATGCAGCAGAGATCGCTGTTAGCCATTGTCAATTCTTGAGCAGATTCAAAATCAACAGCTCCTTGCTGCTAGTGGGATATTACTGTGCCAAAACTGACTGCCGCAGTTATCCACATAATAACTTTAATCAAAACATTTCAAAGGTTGTGAAATGCTCCAGTATGTGAAAGACGCCACATATTTTTTTTCTTTCTCTCTCTCTGAACACAAAATGTAATGTAGCAACTCTGGTGTAACATCATTGCTTCCTCCAGATCTTTGATAGGCAAGAATTCCCTACGTTGACTGGGAACTTGTAATGTGCTCAATGTAATTATAATTGGAACAGGGTAATAAAATTCTGCATCGTATATCAAAAGACAGCAAGTAGAATAAAGCCACGCAATTAACCAGTCTCCATCATGTTCATGGCTTTGCAATGAAGGATTTTTTTTTGTACATAGAAACATAGAAATTAGGTGCAGGAGCAGGCCATTCGGCCCTTCGAGCCTGCACTGCCATTCAATATGATCATGGCTGATCATCCAACTCAGTATCCTGTACCTGCCTTCTCTCCATACCCCCTGATCCCTTATGATACATATCTTAATGAAACGCTCCAGAGATACAGGATGGCAATTCTTCAGTTGTGTGTGGGCTAAATCTGCAAAATGGGGTTGTTTGTGGTTTGGATGCTGCGCCTGAGATTTGCCATTTTTTAAAATTCAAATAAAATAGAAACATTTTCATTTCTTAACGCAATGTACTGCAATCCCGCTGCCTAGTATTTTCTTTGAAGAAAGACACAAAATGCTGGAGGAACTCAGCGGGTCAGGCAGCATCTCCGGAGAAAAGGAAAAGGCGACGTTTCGGGTTGGGCCCCCCCTGTTTTCCCAATATTTTCATTGTTATTTGAATTCTGCAAATGTCGTAGCGAGCGAACAACATTTTTACTCCAATGAAATGGATGAAGAGCAGCCTTTGAACTGCGAGCTCTGTTTATACTGCGAAAGGAGGGAGAAATAAATATCCTATAGCATAACTTAAAGTCAATTGCACTGAAGCTCGCTGAAAATACCATTTCTTCATTATCCCCCACTGCTGTCATGCAGCTGGTTCAATGTAAAATATCTTACAGACCAGTGGATAATCGTATCACATGCAACAGAGAGTGACTCTACCCACACGCCCCTGACGTAAAGCAATTCTGTGGTCTAAGGTCATGATAATTTTACTCGAATGGTCACAGCCACATATATGTCACACATATATCTTTAGTCCGAGGGTGGTGAATCTATAGAATTCTTTGCCACAGAAGGCTGCGGAGGTCAAGTCAATGGGATATTGTTAAGGCAGAGATTGATAAGATTCTTGATTAGTACGGGTGCCAGGGGTTATGGGGAGAAGGCAGGAGAATGGGGTTAGGAGGGAGAGGTAGATCGGCCATGATTGAATGGCGGAGTAGACTCGTTGGGCCGAATGGCCTATTTCTGCTTCTATCACTTGTGAGCTTATGACATATGGGAGAGCAACTCTGGATCCTGGGAAGGTCTGTGGGGGAGGGCAACAGTCCGCTGCTCGAAATTGGGGGGCAGAGTGTGGTAGAGACGCCCCTCAAATAAGGGAAGGGATTTCACCCCAGGGGGCCACACAAGTGGCAAGGGTGGGGTGACAGGGAGTAAAATTGGCGGGGGGGGGGGGGGGGGGGGGGGTAAAATTGTGAAAACACCCGCGTAACGACGAATTGAATGTATGATTTGAATGTATTGTAATTGAATTGAACGTATAGCAGTGCTGAACTACTGTCAACCTCTTTGATGACCCTCGGTCAATGCTGGATCGGACTTTGCTGGCTTTACCATGCACTCAACCTTATTCCCATATCTTGCATCTGTTCAATGTAAATGGATCGATTGTAACCATGTATCGACTTTCCGCTGACTGGTTAGCACGCAACAAAAAGCTTTTCACTGTACCTCGGTACACGTGAACATAAACTAAACTGAAACTCAGCTGAACTGAAGTCAATGCAAAGCCTCCAAGAATGTCGGAAGAATTGTTTGCACAGTTCCTGTAGTGTACGCATTATTACTTTGAATAAAATGTATTTTGATTTTAAAAAAGGATTTCCCTCCCCAACAATAAACAATAATTCTCAGCTCAGCTTCCACAAGATACATTGGACTTGGGGAAACACATCCCGCACGTATAATCCGTGAAACAGCAAATAAATAGCCTTGGATAAAAGAGCTACAAGTATTGGTGAATAAAATATAATGAAACATAGAAAATAGGTGCAGGAGTAGGCCATTCGGCCCTTTGAGCCTGCAACGCCATTCAATATGATCATGGCTGATCATCCAACTCAGTATCCTGTACCTGCCTTCATACCCCTGATCCCTTTAGCCACAAGGGCCACATCTAACTCCCTCTTAAATATAGCCAATGAACTGGCCTCAACTACCTTCTGTGGCAGAGAATTCCAGAGATTCACCGCTCTCTGTGTGAAAAATGTTTTTCTCATCTCGGTCCTAAAAGACTTCCCCCTTATCCTTAAACTGTGACCCTTGTTCTGGACTTCCCCAACATCGGGAACAATTTTCCTGCATCTAGCCTGTCCAACCCCTTAAGAATTTTGTAAGTTTCTATAAGATCCCCCCTCAATCTTCTAAATTCTAGCCAGTACATGCTGAGTCTATCCAGTCTTTCTTCATATGGAAGTCCTGACATCCCAGGAATCAGTCTGGTGAACCTTCTCTGTACAAGTTGGAGTAAATCCGTTCACATCCTCAAACTAAATAGGACTTTAATGCGTTGAGAACTAATTTTGGTCTCGTCTCCTCCCCTTCACTGATTTCCAAAAAACATTCCCTGTCATGGGAATTACAATGCTAATAAATGTTTGAAATATTTTATTGCTATTTTGCTAATTTAGTGGCCAAATGTGAAACTGTATTTTAAACTCTATTAAAACCCTTCATTTCAACTGATTATCATTAATCTGGTAAATTGTATTTCTAACGTATTTTTAATCGGAAAACAAAAGCTAGTAAACTGCATTCCTCCAAAACCAACATATGAAAGTACACAAGAAATAGCATCTCCAAGTTAAGGTCTATTGTTGCCACGAGGCTTGTTCAGCATCAAACAATTCACCGGTTTGATACTGAATGAATCTTTACTATATCAAATGGGATTAAACGATATATTCAATCCACGATATGGTTTTATAAGATATGACATGAGCCACTGTACATCTGGCCACGCTAAATCAAAAGGCCAAAGAAATCAAAGGCTCTATGTCACTAACATGAAGCTATACAAAAACAGTATTTATGCACAAAAATACTGGAAGCTGTGTTCAGAAGAACTATTATGGCGCCAGTTTGCTAAATGCATCAAAATAATATTTACAGGCTGTAGGATGCTGCCGTGGTGATATTGAAGACTGGCGCAAAGTGCTGGAGTAACTCAGCGGGTCAGGCAGCAACTCTGGATAAAATGGATGGGTGTGTTTCGGGTCGGAACCCTTCTTCAGACTGGTTCAGACAATTCAGTCTGAAGGAGGGTTCCCACCTGAAACGTCCCTTTTTCCATCCATTTTCTCCAGGGATGCTGCCTGGCCCACTGAGTTACTCCAGCACTTTGTGTCTATCTTTGGTTTAAACCAGCATCTGCAGTTACTTCCAACACGGTGGTGATATGGATTCAGGCTCAGCAAGTCGGCATCAGCGTTTGACATAATTCCCCCTATTCCTCAGAAACTCAGCGGTTGACTTGTTCCAGTGAATAGAATAAATCAGTAGCATTGAGAGCCAGCAGTTCCTCGCCAGTGACTAAATGTTGACATCAGACATCGCAGATAGCCTCTTGTCAAATGGACACCTGTGAGATGTTTCAGCCAGACAAGGGTGTGTGAGTAGAGTGACAGTGGCCTGGGGAGAGTGGATGCAGCAGCTTCACCACAGGATATGAAGTGTTTGACCACACTGGGACTCTATGCGCTGGAGTTTAGAAGGTTGAGAGGGGACTTCATTGAAGATTACAGAATAATGAAAGGCATAGATAGAGTGGATGTGGAAAGGATGTTTCCATTGGTGGGAGAGTCTAGGACCAGAGGTCATAGCCTCAAAATTAAAGGGTGCTCTATTAGAAAGGAGGAAATTCTTTAGTCAAAGGGTAGTTAACCTGTGGAACTCTTTGCCACAGAGGGCTGTGGAGGCCAAGTTAGTGGATTTTTCTAAGGCAGAGATAGACAGGAGAGGAGAGGGGGTTGGGAGAGAGAATCCTCAAAACAGTCCAGTTCAGTTATGGTTTTTTTATTGTCATGTGTATCGAGGTACAGTGAAAAGCTTTTGCGTGCTATCCAGTCAGCAGAAAGGCAATACATTTACAGTGTATATGTACATGATAAGGGAATAACATTTAAGTGCAAGGTAAAGCCGATCTAGGATAATCTGAGAGTCACCAGTGAGTCACCTAAGAGGTAGATAGAATTCCAGATACACAGAGAGGCTCTCAATGGACACAAAGTTCTTCCCAGCTATCATCAGGCAACTGAACCATCCTACCAACTACTAGAGTCTTGAGCTATCATCTACCCCATTGGAAACCCTTGGACTATCTTTGATTGGACTTTACTAGACTTTATCTTGCACTAAATGCAGAGAGTGGTGAATCTGTGGAATTCTCGGCCACAGAAGGTAGTTGAGGCCAGTTCATTGGCGATATTTAAGAGGGAGTTAGATGTGGCCCTTGTGGCTAAAGGGATCAGGGGGTATGGAGAGAAGGCAGGTACAGGATACTGAGTTGGATGATCAGCCATGATCATATTGAATAGCAGTGCAGGCTCGAAGGGCCGAATGGCCTACTCCTGCATCTATTTTCTATGTTTCTAAACGTCACTCAAGTAATTCCGTTTATCATGTATCTGTAGACTGTGGATGGCTCGATTGTAATCATGTATTGTCTTTCCACTGACCGATTAGCACGCAACAAAAGCTTTTCACTGTACCTCGGTACACGTGATGATAAACTAGACCCAAACTCAAGCACGGATTGGGGGTAGGATTGAAGCTGTCGCAATCTAGTCCTTGGTTGCTCCTTTGATTCTGACCATCATCTTCCCATTACTGTTGCAGGAAGGAACTGCAGGTGCTGGTTTACACCGAAGATAGACACAAAATGCTGGAGCAACTCAGCGGGACAGGCAGCATCTCTGGATAGAAGGAATGGATGGCGTTTCAGGTCAAGCCATGAAGAAGGGTCTCGACCCGAAATGTCACCCATTCCTTCTATCCAGAGATGCTGCGTGTCCCGCTGAGTTACTCCAGCATTTTGTGTCTCTTCCCATTATTGCTTGTATGAGCACGACACAAATTCTGACACGTCATTCCAACGTATTATCATCGGTGATTGTTATTTCATTTCAAGTTCAGGTCTCTTACCCTTCCACATCCTGCTTTTGTTGAGATGGGAGGTTGCTGGATGCCTGTTCCATTCAGAACTGTTCCATTCAATGTCGCTCACGGGTAAGAGTTAGCCCACAGAGAGGGTGCTGCACACATTCTTCTTGCTTTCATAAACTACCGTTGCCTTGGTCGTGTAGATAAACTCCCATCCACGGGTCTCAACAGGGCCCGGATAGAGCCCTGGTGCGCAAAGAAATCCTACAGAGAGATACAAATGAGAATTAGTTACTTAAAACCGTTCATCGCAGCTGCACAGATCCCCATTGATACCATTAAACGTTTGAGGGACCCATTTGCTGTCAGTACCCTATTTCTGCGCAGCAATTTATTTTTACAGTGGTGGTGCGTTGTGAAAATTCATCTCAGCAGAGTACTGAGCAACCACACAGCGGAAATAATCTGTTGTTTTTACGCTGATCTGTTTAAGTCACATGTACTGCGTACCCTACAACAAGCGGACATAAAATATGTCCTAAGGTTATTATGTTACAGAAAGACCAAATTGAAATTCACCATGTACGGCTGGCTGTGTTGCAAATGCCAAGATTTGTACATGAAAAAACAGCGTCATACAACCAACTGTTGCACCCTCTCCCAAAGAGTTTCCAGAACTTTAATTTTTACGAAAATTCAATAGACAATAGACAATAGGTGCAGGAGTTCGGCCCTTCGAGCCAGCACCGCCATTCAATGTGACCATGGCTGATCATCCCCAATTCAGAATGTTACGCCATAAATTCACATGATGGCGTCTGGTAGGAGTTGGATAATAAAGCAATGTTTAAATATAGTTTTGTTTCTTATTGTCGCCCGTACCGAGGTACGGTGAAAAGCTTTTTTTGCTGCGTGCTATCCAGTCAGCGGAAAGACGATGCATGGTTACAATTGAGCCGTCCGCAGTGTACAGATACAGGATGAAGGGAATAACGTTTAGTGAAAGATAATGTCCAGTAAATCCAATGAAAGATGAGGTCGATGGGAGGGCAGGACCGCACTCTAGCTGGCGAGAGGATGGTTCGGTTTCCTGAGAACAGCTGGGAAGAAACCGTCCCTGAACCTGGAGGTGTGCGATTTAATCCGGTCGCATGATATATGTTCATAACTTCATAAGTGATAGGTGCGGAATTAGGCCATTCGGCCCATCAGGTCCACTCCGCCATTCAACCGTGGCTGATCTATCTCTCCCTCCTAACCCCATTCTCCTGCCTTCTCCCCATAACCTCTGATACCCGCACTAATCAAGAATCTATCTATCTCTGCCTTAAAAATATCCATGAACTTGCCCTCCACAGCCTTCGGTGGTAATGAATTCCACTCTCTGGATTCACCACACTCTGATTAAAGAAATTCCTCCTCATCTCCTTCCTAAAGGAATGTCCTTTAATTCTGAAGGTATGACCTCTGGTTCTAGATTCTCCCACTAATGGAAACATCTCTCCACATCCACTCTATCCAGGCCTTTCACTATTTGGTACTTTTAAATGAGATCCCCTGATATGAATTCCTCCCAGTCCCACTCTCACCATTATATTCACCCAGAGAAGACCAACTGGTGAATATTTTCTCCAGACTGAGATTAGTTTTCAGTTCTGAAGCATTTGAACCCAAGGAACCTTGAATGGAGTAAGAATCTGCCAAGCCATCCTCTGCTCAGGGTCATGCATCACTGCTCTGCTATGAATTCCATTCAAGCTCCTCACAAAAAAAAAATCAGTGGTTTTCACTTACAAAAGTATTTTTCTTATTCCAAATAAATTCGGAGAGGATGTTTCCACAAGTGGAAGAGTCGAAGATCAGAAGTCATAGCTTCAGAATAGTAAGATTAAATGAGAACTTACCAGTTTGAAGTTTGATCTTTATTTTATGAGGAGTTACGTTGAGGGATTACGTGAAGAAGGCCCGCCAGGCGCATGCGCGTCATACTTCAAAGCAGCGGCGTGAAAACACAGAAACAAATAGCCGAAGTAACATAGTAAGGCTCGTAGAAGACTAGAACTACCAGATGATCTCTTAGATTATGAGGGTGGGAGCGGAGGGCACGTAATCCCTCAACGTCACTCCTCATAAAATAAAGATCAAACTTCAAACTGGTAAGTTCTCATTTAATCTTACTATTTTACTTCGGAGTCAAGCGAGTGACTACGTGAAGATTTCAAAGCTCTGTGTTTCCATGCCGCAGATGCGCTCCATACGACAAGCTACTTCGGTTGACACAGTAGTACAATAAAGAAGATATTGAACACTGCATGAATAATTCAATAACGATTTTAATAATAACAAACAGAGTAATGACCCCTCTGTCCCAGGGGGAAATTACAAACAATAAGTGATATAAACAAAGCAATAAAATTAAAGGGAACCCAAAACAGCAGGCCCAAAACGAGGCTCTGCCTGAACTGGTTTATCGCAAAACCGAGAAAAAGTTGCCTCTAGACCACCCTGCGGCCGCGGGGATTTGATCTAGCGGCACGTCCTGAGCCTTCGCCGCGGATGTAGACGCCGCCCTGGTGGAGTGAGATTTAAACACATCAGTGTCGATACCCGCAGAACTGAGCACCTGTTTCAACCGTCTAGAAATAGTTTGCACGGACACGTGCTGATATGGCTTTTTGTGACTAATGAGAAGTTGTGACTCAGAACCTCTCAGACTCCTGGTTAACTCAACATATTGGGTTAAATGTTTAACGACACATAACAGTTGGTCACCAGGATATGCTTTAAACATCACCTTGATTCCAGACCTGCCTGGTCTACTTTGTTTGAGTAAATCACAGACATAAAATGTAACATCATCTTGAGAAAAATGCATATAATCTATTCTTAACAAGTGCAATGTTTGGACACATTGTGCTGAAACCAACGCCATTAACATAACCACTTTAAGAGTCAATCTTTGCAAAGATAATGACGCAATTGGAGCCCATTGCCAAAGCAGTGTGAGAACTATACTGACATCCCAGATTGCTGTATATCTGGGTTGAGGAGGGTTTTTGTCAAAAATTCCTCTCATAAACCTGGATACCAATGGATGAGACCCAATAGGTTGCCGTGCTGAAGCCTGCCCTAAATAAGAGGACAAAGCACTGCGAGCAGTGTTAATAGCACTATAGCTAAGGTGCTCATCAAAATGCAAAGTAGCAAGGAACTCCAACACATCACTTATACTAGCAGTAGCATATGATATATTAGACTGTACACAGAAGCATTCCCATTTCTTAATGTGCACGAGGTATTGCTTTTTAGTGCTAGTTCTCCACCCTGCAGTCATAACCTCCATGGTCCTGTTCGATAATCCTAGGCCTTGAAATGGTCTGGTCAGAACCTGCAGACCAACAAATTGATATGGTCATGTAATGGGTGACTTTCTCCTGTAACCGGATGCACCAACAAATGACTGCTGCTGGGAATGCGCATGAATGGCTGTGTCATTCTCAGCACCAATGGGAACCATGATTGTGTTGGCCAATCTGGGACCACCAAAACTCCTTTGGCGGAGTCCCGCTCTATTTTAGTAAGACATTTCGGAATCAGGCATAATGGAGGAAACGCATAAAAGAATGAGTGTCCCCAG
This sequence comes from Okamejei kenojei, assembly GCA_035221665.1. Taxonomy (NCBI): domain Eukaryota; kingdom Metazoa; phylum Chordata; class Chondrichthyes; order Rajiformes; family Rajidae; genus Okamejei; species Okamejei kenojei. Next base: position 6,076,369 of record CM069161.1, read on the forward strand.
TGTAACGAGAACGCATCCACAGCTACTGCACCTGGATCTGGCTCCCAGGAGACATATTTAGGCAACTGGTGATTCAGTCTGGATGCAAAGAGGTCAATATCTGGCGATCCAAATCTGGCAACAATGGTTTGAAATATGCTGACATTCAACATCCATTCTATATTGTCATTAAACTTTCTCGACCTAAGGTCTGCTACCACATTATCTATGCCTGGTAGGTAGATGGCGAAACCCAGATGTTGCGTGAAATGCACCAATCCCAGATATTATTGGCCAAATTATGATATAACACCGATTGAGTTCCTCCCATATGATTGATATATGCCACAGCTGTGGTGTTGTCAATCTGGAGTTGACCATGGAAATCTGACAAGGTGGAAACATATGCTTTTAGCCCATAAAAAACACCCAATAACTCCAGGTAATTAATACCATGTGTGCGAAGAAGCAAGACCTCTTGCTCAGTCCATCTACCCCCACAGCTAGACTCTGTGTCTGTAGCCCCCCATCCGAGAGCGCTAACATCAGTCTGTAAAATTACTGAAGGTTCGTCCACCAAAATGTAATTGGTGGCTTGGCTAACATTAACAATCCACCACTGCAATTCCGTCAGAGCCATGGTGGGTAGCTGCATAAGCCGATCAAAATGACTTGCATTTCAATGCTTGTTCTCTTGCTCTTTGCAAATGTTGATAATGCAAAGGACCAAACTGTACTGCAGGAAAGGCTGCTACCAAATTCCCAATAACCTTTGCAACGTCTCGGATGGAAGGATATTGGGTTTGTGTAAGACGAATACAGACATTAACAATATCTATTACCTTGGCTGCTGGTAATGTAACTGTCATATGAACTAAATCCCGAATAAACCCCAAATACTCAATCTGCTGGGTTGGCTGTAACTTGGACTTAAGTGGATGGACCAAAAATCCCAATGATTCAAAGAGATTCTTAGTTGCTGTAACAGAAGCTGCAGCTGACTCTTTACTGTTACCAACAATTAAGATATCATCTAAATAGGCCATAACAATGTGATTGTGGGCCCTCAAGTGCCCTAGCACAGGTTTCACCAATTTAGTAAATAACCTAGGTGCAGAACTTAACCCATTAGGCAATGCTCTATATTGCCACAGCTGTCCGATCCAATTAAACTTCAAGTACCTTCGATAATCAACATGAATTGGCACTGAATAATAAGCATCTTGTAAATCAATGGTGGCCATATAACAACCCTGGGACATCAGCTGCTTTGCAGTAACAAATGTGTCCATTTTAAAATGCCTATAAAGAACTGAAGTATTCAATTGAGTGAGATCCAGAATTACTCGATAGCCACCATCTTTTTTGGGTCTAGGAAAGATATTAGACACAAATTGTTGAGGATGATGAACTGCTTTTTCAATCACACCTTTACGGAACAAATTCTGATTGATTAGCTCAGTCTCTGGAACAGAAAACACCAACACTTTAGTAGACTTAGTCTGGAAAGGAGGATGTATCCCTGAGATAATCTCAATGGTGGACCCTGACACAGTATTTAGTATAAAAATATCAGACGTTATACAACACCACTCGTTATAAAAGAAATGTAACCGACCTCCAATAGGAGGTTGCACACCCGAATTTGTAACACAAAGTCCCGGTACCTCTGTCGGTGGTTTGGAAACCTGTTGTCTGGCCGTGTTGGGGTTATAGGGAACCTGACGTGGTGAATACCCTCGTTGCCACCCTGGCCTCCCTCTGCTGGGCCCAGCACCTGGATCGGACCTGCGGTAAACGATCCCCGGCTTCCGAAGAGACGGACGAGATGCGGCCGGCTTCATTAGCCCCATAGTTTTCGCCTCCTCATCAATATCTCTAATTTGCTTGACCAGATCGGAGCCAAACAGGAGTTCAGGCGCCTGGACGTTGGTCGCCTTACAGAGTGCAAAAAATTTTTGATTTAAAGTAGGCCTGATGGCAATTTTCCGAATGCAGGTAATTTCGTAAAAGACGTTACAGATCATACCTAACATATCCTTCTGTAACGGAGATAACACGGTCCCTCGGACCATGGTGCCAAATGCAGTGATCGTGGCCGCCACCAGTTTGAGGACGTGCTGATAACGAACCTCCTGCCCCCTCATGGAAGGACTCATGGGTGCCCATATTGCTGGGTTCACCATTGGCACTTTTAATGAGGCACAGTTAACAGGTGTTTTATATTTGCTGCTTGTCTCCTGCATGACAGATAGTTGCAGCTGGTGAGAAACCAAGTAATTTATATTAGTTGCGAGGTATTCCTCCATGGCCTCACCTGTTCCCTCCGGAATAGTAAAAGACATTGCTATCTCCGGTACACCCGGAGCAAGGCTCTTGTGCTCTGGTGTTTGCACATAAGCAGGGACACCAGACATAGGGTCAGCTGCATCCTGCCCCTCATCTCCCATTTGATATTCTAGGGAGGCATCCCCCAGTCCTATAACAGGCGCTGGAAGGAATTCCCCACGGCGGTATTCCAGGTAATCCTCTTCACAGGATCCCTGCTGCTCAACTGCCTGAGTAGTCTCTGTGGCCTTAGCCCCTTGCTGCACCAAAAGCTGCAGCATGTGTTCCATCTGTTGCATTTGTCCCCACATCTCTTTAGCCCCTGGGGGAGAATCACCACCGTCATCTGAATCATCAGAGAGTACTGGCCTGTTTGTTTTACTTGTGGCCTTGCTGTGCCTCTTAGCAGCCACAGCCTGTTGAGTTTCAGGCACTGGCCTGGAAGCACTTTCAACTGGTGGTAACGGTGAAACGGCCCCCAGTATCGGAACCGGAGGTCCGGTTACTATCTCCCGACCCGATCGATAATGCGGCTCGTCGCTAGACACGCGCTTGGAGCGCACTCTCCGCCCGGACCGGTCCATGTTGCAACTCCAACTGACTTCACGAGCCAGTTTTACGGAGCTAAACACTTACCTGCAAGTTTCTACTTACCCGCTGGTGGAGCTGTGCCCTCCAGCCCGTTCGGTGCGACATGCAAATGTAACCCCTCTTTTTAAGAAGGGAGGGAGAGAGAAAACAGGGAATTACAGACCAGTTAGTCTAACATCGGTAGTGGGGAAACTGCTAGAGTCAGTTATTAAAGATGGGATAGCAGCACATTTGGAAAGTGGTGAAATCATTGGACAAAGTCAGCATGGATTTACAAAAGGTAAATCATGTCTGACGAATCTTGTGGAATTTTTCGAGGATGTAACTAGTAGCGTGGATAAGGGAGAACCAGTGGATGTGGTATATCTGGACTTCCAGAAGGCTTTCGACAAGGTCCCACATAAGAGATTAGTATACAAACTTAAAGCATACGGGCATTGGGGGTTCAGTATTGATGTGGATAGAGAACTGGCTGGCAAACAGGAAGCAAAGAGTAGGAGTAACGGGTCCTTTCACAATGGCAGGCAGTAATAGTGGGGTTCAGTGCTGTATTTACAATATATATTAATGATCTGGGATGAGGGAATTGAAGGCAATATCTCCAAGTTTGCGGATGACACTAAGCTGGGGGGCAGTGTTCGCTGTGAGGAGGATGCTAGGAGACTGCAAGGTGACTTGGATAGGCTGGGTGAGTGGGCAATGTTGGCAGATGCAGTATAATGTGGATAAATGTGAGGTTATCCACTTTGGTGGCAAAAACAGGAAAGCAGACTATTATTTCCGATTAGGAAAAGGGGAGATGCAGCGAGACCTGGGTGTCATGGTACACCAGTCATTGAAAGTAGGCATGCAGGTGCAGCAGGCAGTGAAAAAAGCGAATGGTATGTTAGCTTTCATAGCAAAAGGATTTGAGTACAGGAGCAGGGAGGTTCTACTTCAGTTGTACAGGGTCTTGGTGAGACTGGAGTATTGCGTGCAGTTTTGGTCTCCAAATCCATTATTGCCATAGAGGGAGTGCAGAGAAGGTTCACCAACTGATTCCTGGGATGTCAGGACTGTCTTATGAAGAAAGACTGGATAGACTCGGTTTATACTCTCTGGAATTTAGGAGATTAAGAGGGGAGAAACTTACAAAAATTCTTAAGGGGTTGGACAGGCTAGATGCAGGAAGATTGTTCCGATGTTGGGAAGTCCAGGACAAGGGGTCACAGCTTAAGGACAAGGGGGAAATCAAGACCGAGATGAGAAAGACTTTCTTCACACAGAGAGTGGTGAGTCTCTGGAACTCTCTGCCACAGAGGGTAGTTGAGGCCAGTTCATTGGCTATATTTAAGAGTGAGTTGGATGTGGCCCTTGTGGCTAAGGGGATCACTGAGTTGGATGATCAGCCATGATCATATTGAATGGCGGTGCAGGCTCGAGCACCTAATTTCTATGTTTCTATGTTTCTATGTTTCTATGTTTCTATGCGCGGATGTAATGACGCGCGTACGCCTGGCGGGCCTTCTTCACGTAGTCACTCACGTGACTCCAAAGTAAAATTAAAGGATGTTCTTTCAGGAAGGAAATGAGGAGGAATTTCTTCAGTCTGAGGGTGGTGGATCTGTGGAATTAATTGCCACAGAAGGCCAAATCAATCGATATTTTTAAGGCAGACATAGAGAGATTATTGATTCGTACCGGTGTCAGTGGTTGTGGGGAGAAGGCAGGAAAATGGCATTAGGAGGGATAGAAAGATCAGCCATGATTGAATGGTGGAGTTGACCTGATGGGCCGAATGGCCTAATTCCGCTCCTATCACTTAAGAATTTATGAACATATATCATGCTACCAGAGTAAATCGCACACCTCCAGATTCAGGGACAGTTTCTTCCCAGCTGATGGGAAGACTTGATGGGCCGAATGGCCTAATTCTGCTCCTATTGCTTGTGAACATATGAACTTATGGCCTTATCGTAATCTTTAGCATTTTTATTTTCAAAAGTAAAGCTATTTTAGTTTGGTCCTTGCACACAATGTTTCCCGCATCTATAGAGGTTGCCTGCACAAACTAACTATTTGCGTGGTCTGACACGCTGTGCATCAGGGCCCTGTGTAAGTGGTTGCAGGGTCACTGCTAAATATAACATAGGGTCACTTAAATTAAACATGAAACTTTGCACGGGCATTACACATGCCCCACAAGTGATCATAAACATTTGTAATAAGAAAGTGTGCACTTAGCCCACCGGTTCATACATTAGTCACTGTTTCTTCTCACTTCAGATTAACTCCAGAGGTGCAATAGCAACTGTAAGGAAAGAGCTTTTTTTCTGTCATGGCCATATGTTAGTTAGCGAGTAAAAGAGATCAAGGGCCATAAATACAATATATGTGTAGGAAGGGACTGCAGATGCTGGTTTACACCGAAGATAGACACAACATGCTGGAGTAACTCAGCGGGATAAGCAGCATCTTTGGAGAGAAGGAAGGGGTGACGTTTTGGGTCGAGGTCCAAAAATACTGAAATACTGCCTGTCCCGTTGAGTTACTCCAGCATTTGTGTCTATAAATAAAATATAAGCAGCTCCACAAAACTGTTCCGATCGTGGCTGATCCAGCATCTCAATGCTTCCAGAACTATCCTCATATCGCCCGATCCTTTCATATCCAGAAATCTGTCCACCTCTGTTTTGAATGAACGACTGAGTTTCCACGGCATTCTGGGCTGGAGAACCCCAAAGGCTCAGAAACCTCTGCTTGAAGAAATGCTTCCTCATGTCAGGCCAAGATGGCATCCCTTTAATCTCCAACCATGGACCCTGGCTAAAGACCTCAGCTGGGGGATACATCATCCAGCACGGAAACAAGCCCATTATGTCTGTGTTGAATTAGTATCCAATTGTACTAATCCCATTTATTCCAGCATTTAACCTGAAGCTCTTGGGATCATCTCTGACCCCTCTCACCCTGACCACAAACTCTTTGAATCACTTCCCTCTGGAAGGCGACTCCGGACTGTCAAAGCTGCCGCAGCCAGACATAAAAACAGTTTTTATCCACGAGTAGTTGCTCTACTCAACAGCCAAAAATCTGTAGCCTCCCTTTGATCTGGTATTTTGTTGGTTCACATGCTTGATCAATGGTGTTTTATCATTAATGTCTTATTATTATTAATGTTTAGTGTTTCTGAGTCATTTGTAACTGTCACTGTATGTCATGTTGTTACTTGTGGGCGGAGCACCAAGGCAAATTCCTTGTATGTGAATACTAGGTCAATAAACGTACTAACTTACTTACTTACTTTATACAGTGGCATTTTAAGTGCTTAAATACTTGCTAAATGTTGTGAAAGTACTTGCAAACAGCTCCCCGCACACCAACGCTATCCTACAGAGACTAGGGACAATTTCACATTTATACCCAGCCAATTAACCTACAAACCTGTACAGTACATCTGGAGCGTGTGGGGGGGGGGGGGGGGGGGGGGGAGGGTAGAACCGAAAATCTCAGGGAAAACCAACGCGGTCACGGGGAGAACGTACAAACTCCGTACAGATGGCAACCGTAGTCCGATGGCAACTTTACCGCTGCATAACCATGACCAGGTACATGGTTGGGGAAGATTTGGAGGAAAGGTTGGGCCAGATGCAGGCAAGCGGGTCAAGCTGAGTTAGCCAACTTGGTCCGCATGGGCAAGGTGGGCCAAAGAGCCCGTTTCCACTCAGTATGACTCCATCACCATATCACTCTAAAAAGCCCTCATTTTAAATTAACTTTTAAAACAGCTTACAAAGCACAAAATAAAAATTGGAAAATTAACATAAGATTTAGATAGAAACTGAAGCATATAAGACAAATAGAAGTACTTTAAAAATGCATTATATTTTGAAATCCTTATATAAGAGAATTATGATCCACATATGTAAAGTTATATTTTAGGGTCATGTAATTTGCTGAGCAGTAGTTATGGTTTTGTATTCCATTAAAAAAATAATTTGGCAACAAACGCAGGATGTATACACTAAAGTAGGCTCCACATTTCTTGACATCAATTAAATTGGATTCCCCTGGAGAAGGTTTCTGAGCAACGTAGTCTGTAGGTGAGGGATGAATGACACTCGCTTAACTTTGATCTTTCATAAGTTTGTAAGTCATAGGACTTTGGCCCATCGAGTCCACTTTGCCATTCAATTTTAGCTGATCTATCTTTTCCTCACAACCCGATTCACCTGCCTTCTCCCCATAACCCTTGACACCCTTACTAATCAAGATTCTATCCATCTCAGCCTTAAAAATATCCGTTGATTTGGCCTCCACAGTCTTCCACGGCAATGAATTCCACAGATTCACCACCCTCTGACTAAAACCCTCGACACCCTTACTAATCAAGGGACAGATAGATCAGCCATGATTGAATGGCGGAGTAGACTCTTTGGGCCAAATGGCCTAATTCTGCTCGTGTCTTACGAACTTGTGAACTTATTCTTCACCCCGCCTCACTTCCTCATTCCCGTCCAACACTTCAATTCCTGCGATGTGCAGCGTAAAACTCACTTTCCCAGTTCCGATAATGGGTCTTCAACTTGAAACGTTCATTTTGTGGCACTCTTTCCTGCCGCCACAGATTCTGCCGCATCTGCTGAGTGTTTGCGGCATTTTCTTTTCTTGTATCTAAAATGCGCGGCCTCTTTACCAAGGGCAAGCGGAAGACAGGGCATGTTGGGCAAACATTGGCAGTAACATTCAGATGGAGACAGGAGATATAACATACATCGCAGCAGAGTTAGCAAGCCAATTTTCAGATTGGGATTGCTTCCTGCTCAACTGGTTTCTTTTGAAAAGCTGAAAAATCTAGGGTCAGGTTGTCTCCATTAAACTGATTCAACCACCCGTTGAAAAAACAAAGTAATGCTGGAACTTTAAATGCTGGGAATACGTAGCAGGTCAGGCAACTTCTGTGGAGATAGTAGATTAAATGTTTCAGATTGATCTGGAGTAACTCAGCGGGTGAACTAGAGGCATGAATAGGTACAGAACAAATCAGAGCCGGCACCGACGACTCAGGAGAGGTGGAGCCCACAATGGTTCATTGTTGGCTGTGGAAGAGGTGATGACGAAGGGATACAAACAGTGAAACTAGAAGGACTACTTGGGAGCGGGAGCGATGGAGAGTAGGGAGGTATATCCCCAATTCTGATGAAAGCTCACTGACCCGACATGTTAACTCTTTTGCATATCTTTCATTCATTGTTCTTTATCTCTCCACATCAACGTCTATATCTCTCGTTTCTCTGATCCCTGACCAGTCTGAAGAAGGGTCTCGACCCGAAACGTCGCCTATCTCCTTCGCTCCTTAGATGCTGCTGCACCCGCTGAGTTTCTCCAGCTTTTTGTGTAACCCTCGATTCTCCAGCATCTGCAGTTTCTTCGTTAACAATGTTAACTCTTCTCCTCTGTACAATTGGGTGCAGACTCCTCACTCAACCACCACGGCAACACTGAAGAAATCTGAACCATTATCCATAGACAGATAATGAAAATGTCAACTGCACCCTGTATTCCTGGGATACAGGGTGCAGTTGACAAAAACATCTTGTCGACACAAAATGCTGGAGCAACTCAGCGGGACAGGCAGCATTTCGGGAAAGAAGGAATGGGTGACGTTCCAGGTGTGAAGAAGGGTCTCAGCCATTCCTTCTATCTCGAGATGCTGCCTGCCCCGCTGAGTTACTCCAGTATTTAGTGTCGATCTTCGGTGTAAACCAGCATCTGCAGTTCCTTCCTGAGCATATCTTGTCTACTGGTTGAATGAAATCACTAAACTGCACTCTTACTCATAGTCATAGAGCACGGAAACAAGCTTTACAGCCCAACTTGCGTATGGCGTGCACGGCCGAAAGTTGTGGGACAACTTGTTGTATTTAATTTTGCACGCCAGGTTGAATGCATTCGTCGAAACAGGGCGGACCACTGTGAAGGTTGTAATCTCCCACCCCAATGGCCCAACTCATCCATGCTGACCAAGGCGCTCCATCTAAGCTTGTTCCCGTTTGCCCACCTGTGGCCCATATCCCTCTAAACCTTTCCTATCCATGTATCCATCCCCAAGGAAGGAAGGGTGAGTGTGCAGGGGAAATGCTTGTGTTCATACTGTGGCATCTTGGCTGAGTGATACTGTCGCCCATGCCCTAGATTTTATAGTACTGTTATATTTATGTTATTATTATCATTCTGGCAGCAGGAGGTAGTTAGGAATTGTGAATTATATTTGCGTGTCAATGCCCTTGAACATCTTCCAGATTCTGTTGTATTTGTTTCAAATCTTAGTTTGTTTGCTTTGGTAAAGATATGGGTTTGATGTGACAAATTTATCAGGTAAATTCTGGCAGGATGCAATCCCTTGCAATATGATGTCCTAATTTATTACACAAAGGACAACATACGCTTGCAATATATATGTTTGCTTGCAATGTTCATTTGGCAGAAGCCTTGCATTTTTTAAATTGAAGTGGCAATGCGCGATTCAAGCAATATATTGATTGCGCTTTGAGGAAGGAGCTGTTAAATTGTGACAAAGTGGTACATTCAGTGCTTCAGAGTCTTTCTGTATTGTTAACTTTCAGGCCCCTAAACGTGCTTGCATTGTCAAAATTCCAACTAATTAGCAGCTAATAAGAAGTTGATGTTTGTGAGTTTCAGCGCGTTTGTTTAGTACAATTTCAGAATCCACTGATTATGGCGATGTATTTCCAAGACCCTGCATTCTGTAGGATGTGGAACAGAAACCTATTACATTGCCTGGGCTTGTAGCAGTAACATGCAGCTGGCGAAACGATTGTGATTTAGAGTTGACGATGATCCGGCGCAGTTTAATGTGGAGAGGAAGTTTCCACCACTGGGAGAATATCTAGGACCCGAGGGCATAGCCTTAGATAAGAAGGACGCACCTTTAGAAGGGAGATGAGGAGGAATTTCTTCAGTCACAGGGTGGTGAATCTGTGGAATTAACTGCCACAAACAATGTGGAGTACAAATCATTGGGTATTTTTAAAGCAGAGATAGTTAGGTTTTCTATTAGTAAGGGCGTCAAAGGTTATGGGGAGAAGGCAGGAGAATGTGGTTGTGAGGGTAAATAGATCAGCCATGATTAAATGGCAGAGTAGACGCGATGGGCCAAATGGTCTAACTCTGCTCTTATATCTTATGAACTTGTGAACTTATCATCACCCATCCTCACATCCTCATTCCCGTCCATCACTAACAGGTCTTTCAGGTCTTCTTTGACGGGTGGCTGGCTTCTGAGTGTAGCTATTCTGATGACGAATCTCGATTGTGTAAAGACATGAGCCAGGCATATGTGAGCACATGTTGGTATGGTGACCAAGGCCTTCCAAAAACATGGGCCATTGGTGCCCAGCTGATCAAACCCTCGGATCAACAATGAGGTCTAAGCCGGCAGGACATTGAATTCATAAAACAGCAACAATTTTCAGAGATGAAGGTTGAGAATTGCCTCAATTGCTTCTCATACACGTACAAAATGAAGCGTAACAAATAGGGGAATTCTATTCATTTGTGTTGAGTGGAGAATCTCATTTAAGGGCCTGGCCCACTTACGCGACTTGCCAGCACCCGTCATAGTCGCAGCAGGTTGCCGAAAATCCAGCGGCGACCAGAACAAGGTATGACACTTTGGACGACTACTCACGACATGTCGCGGGGCGACGCCTGTAAGGTCGTGAGTAGTCGCCCAAAGAGGCGTACCTTTTTTCTGGTCGCCGCTGGATTTTCAACATGTTGAAAATTTTCGGCGACCTGCTGCGACTATGACGGGTACCGGCAGTCGCCGAAAAAAATCGCTTTTAATTGTGTAAGTGGGACAGGCCCTATAGTGCTCACTCTCGCTTAATTAGATATTGGGCAAATAAAGGCAAACTCCAAACGGCAGAGGACAGATGGCCTGTTTTTGAGTTACTGATTCCAAACACAAGCAAAATATGATGGCTTAGATTTAGTGATCAGCGATGCATATCATTGAGCTAAAACACACGTTCCCCACTAGCAATTACTGAACTTTGTGGTAAATATTTCCCTTTCCAAATGTCAACTGGTATCAGGTGGCAGCGAAACGCAACCTGAGACATCCACCCGCCAACAGTGACTGCATTAAGCCGAAGAAACAGGTAATCACTTGGAAGAGATCTGACAGGCGAATAGCACATAAGCGAGCTCTAATTTGACTAATTTTGAAATATGTTTTACCAGAGCCTGGGCAACACGGTGGCGCAGCAGTAGAGTTGCAGCCTTACAACCCCAGAGACTCAGGTTCGATCCTGATTACGGGCGCTTGCCTGTTTGTACGTTCTCCCACGCTCCAAAGACGTACAAGGTTGTAAGCTAATTGGCTTGGTACGAATGTAAATTGTCCCTAGTGTGCGTAGGATCGTGTTAAGGGCCTGTCCCACTTACGTGTCCTTGGCACGCAAATTACGCCACCTCGTCGTCGCGTTGAGGCGCATGGGCATCGTGTGGCCGCGCGGGGCCGGTCCCACTAAGCGCGGAGGGGTATGTAGTTGTGTGCGACATCGAGCGGGGCTCCGAAATTTATGTAGGAACGAAATCTTCGGCCTGTCACGTAACTGATGGCCCAAGATCCTGGCGTGACGCAACGTCTCACCTCCAACAGCAGCAGAAGCAGGCAAACGATCGCCGAGCTCGGCCTGGGACTAACGGCCGTTGCTGATCCGGATCCGCCCCCACTTCTACTCCCAGAGTGGGGCCAAGAAAATTGAAGATAGACACAAAATGCAGGAGTAACTCATCCGGACCGGCAGCATCTCTGGAGAGAAGCAATGGGTGTCGTTTCGGGTCAAGACCCTTCTTTCAGACTGAAGAAGAGTCTCGACACGAAACGTCACCCATTCCTTCTCTCCAGAGATGCTGAGTTACTCCTGCATTTTGTGCCTACCTTCAAATGACGTCACGCGCTCCAGACGGCTGTGCGGGGGCGCATGAAATCGCGCGCGACCTTCGCGGGACCGTCGAGGCCCAACGCGACCGCGAGATCATGTAATTAGCGTGCCAAGGACACGTAAGTGGGACAGGGCCTTTAGTGTGCTAGTCGGCGAAGGGCTCTTTTCCGCGCTGTATCGCTAAACGGAACTAAAAGCTAAACAGAGAGTAAAACAAAAAATGGGATATAAATGTGAGTTGAGGATAAAAGCTTCAAACATTTGAAACATTCTTCACAACATTTAAAAAAAAATAATGTTAACTGCCTTGTAATTTTGATTAAATGATCCAAGGTAAATTCTATAGATAACATTATGGGGATTAGGCACCAGAGAAGTGTGTAGCTACAATTGCAGCTGTGTGCATTGCTGTTTCAATAAAGATGCAGCATTTTCAGGTGTGGAAATTTTCCTTCAACTGTGTACACTAAATATGAAGAGCAGTAACATTTTGTTGAAGTCAACAGAGATGACGGATCGTTTAACAAAAGGAACTGCAGATGCTGGAAAATCGAAGGTGGACAAAAATGCTGGAGAAACTCAGCGGGTGCGGCAGCATCTATGGAGCGAAGGCAACGTTTCGGGTCGAAACCCTTCTTCAGATTGACGTGAGGGTGGGGGGAGGGGGGGGGGGCGGGAAGAAGAAAGGAAGAGGTGGAGCCAGTGGGCTGAGGGAGAGCTGAGAAGGGGAGGAGAATGGAAGGACTACCTGAAATTAGAGAAGTCAATGTTCATACCGCTGGGGTGCAGGCTGCCCAAACAAAATATGAGGTGCTGCTCCTCCAATTAGAAGTCAATGTTCATATGATAGAGGTGATGGTTCTGCCTCCAAGGGTGAAGTATAAGAGAGAGGCAACACAACAATATTGCTAAATATTACTACTTTGGCCAACAACACCATGTAATATCTGTTCGAGCTAACTCAAAATGCATAATCTAATGTGGAAAATCTAATGTACAAACTGGCAAGGAGTAACCCATCCAGGGGGATCAGGGAAGCAAAGAGGCTGTATGGACAAAAACTTAATGGTCACTTCACAAATGACAAAGACACACGTTGCTTGTGGCAGGGATTTCATACCATCACTGACTACAAGCCCCCCCCACTGCGGATATGCCAAAACGACCCCTCTCTACCAGATGAACTGAATGAGTTCTACGCATGGTTTGAGGTTAAAAACAGCACCCAGACACGTGCACTACTGCCATCTCCCAGTGACCAGTCGCTCAGACTGTCCGCAGCCGGAGTTAAAAAGGCCTTTGCCAGCATCAACCCACGCAAAGCCACAGGGCCGGACAACATTTCTGGGTGTGTGCTAAGAGCAACTGAAGTAGTTGGGCACTACTCAGCCAGGCAGTAGTGCCCAACTGTCTTAAGAGTGCCACCATCGTTCCTGTCCCGAAGAAACCAAACCCAGCCTGCCATAATGACTTTCGACCAGTGGCTCTAACACCCATAGTAATTAAGTGTTTTGAGCGACTGGTTATGCAGCATATCAAAAATAGCCTACCTGCCGACCTAGACCCACTGCAGTTCGCCTACAGAGCCAACCGATCCACAGATGATGCAGTCTTAACAACACTGAACCTCGTACTGCCACACCTTGATCGGAAAAATACGTATGCGAGGATCCTCTTCATAGACTTCAGCTCTGCTTTTAACACAATCATTCCGCAGCAGCTGGTGGAGAAGTTGGAGTTATTGGGGGTTGATGCTGGCACATGTAACTGGGTCCTGAACTTTCTATCACAACGGCAGCAGACAGTCAGGGTGGGCAGTAGGACATCAAAAACCATAGCTGTGAGCACTGGCACGCCCCAAGGCTGTGTCCTAAGCCCCCTGCTGTTTAGTCTGCTTACACACGACTGTACTGCTAGACTCGACAACAACTTCATCAACAAGTTCGCTGACGACACAACAGTGGTGGGTCTCATCAGTGACAGTCGGCGTACAGGATGGAGGTGGAGCTGCTCACAGGATGGTGCAAATCCCACAACCTCATTCTCAACGTGGGAAAAACGAAGGAGATGGTGGTTGACTTCAGGAGGGCGGGAAAACAACGCCATACACCTCTGCACATCGATGGAGCTGATGTGGAAAGGGTCAGCAGTGTGAAGTTCCTAGGACTCCACCTGTCAGATGACCTGATGTCCACGACCAACACCACAGCACTGGTCAAGAGAGCCCAGCAGCGACTACACCCTCTCCGAAGACTACGGAAAGCAGGTCTCCCCACTGCACACCTACAAACTTTTTATAGGGGGACAATCAAGTGCGCATTAACCTACGGCATCACCTCCTGGTTCGGGAGCTGCAAGGCATACGAACGGCACCAACTGGACAGGATTGTGAAGACCGCCAGCAGGATTATTGGTGCTCCACTCCCTTTCCTGCTGGACATATACAGGAAGAGATGTATCAGCAGAGCCATCTCCATCATCAAAGACCCCTACCACCCATCGCATCACATATTCCCCATCCTGCCATCTGGGAAGAGGTACAGGAGCATCAGCTGCAAAACCAGCAGGATGCTCCTCAGCTTCTTCTCAGCTATAAGACTGATAAACGGACTTTGCCCCCTGCCAAAGTATCGCGCACCAAACACCAACCTGGACACACTGAAGCAGAGCCTTTGTCGTGCCACTGCCGATCGGAACTCGTGATACATGTATTTTTATTCTTTATTTCTATTTATTTTTTACCACACATTGAATGGACACTGGTTGAGCAACGTTTTATCGTTTTCCTCGAGGTATGTAAATACTCAGAAAAATGATAATAAAGATATACGATACAATACAAAGACTGTAAACAAATGAGATAGAAGACCAAATGAAGGGTAAGAGAGTCCTTCTCTTTCTGTCTGATACTATATGTTGACTATCTTGGACATCCTTTCTGAAATGACGATACCATTCAGCTGGACAGGGTTCAGAGCAGTGCCCTTTTTCAATGTTTTAATATTACAAAATGATCGGTGAAGTTGACAAAATAAAATGGGTGGGATGGGTTTAGAGGGATGTGGGCCAAAGGCAGGCAGGTGGGACAAGTGTATATGGGCATGTTGGTCGGCAAGGGCAAGTTGGGAAATCTGTTCATTACGTTAGGCGGCCAGGCACTTTAGCGGTTTAAGCAGCTAATAGGATGAAGAGCTGCGATACGCACCCACAAGGGGGAACAGAATGCATACCAGCGCCTTAAGTCAACAAAGGAGCACTGGTTAAGAGACAGAGTCACAGAGGCGTACAGCGTGGAAACAGGCCCTTCAGCCCAACTTGCCCACACCGGCCAACATGTCCCAGCTACACTAGTCCCGCCTGCCTGCGTTTGGTCCATGTCCCTCCAAACCTGTCCTATCCATGTACCTGTCTAACTGTTTCTTAAACATTGGGATAGTCCCTGCCTCAACTACCTCCTCTGGCAGCTCATTCCATACACCCACCACCCTTTGTGTGAAAAAGCTACCCCTCAGATTCCTATTAAATCTTTTCCCCTTCACCCTAAACTTATGTCCTCTGGTCCTCGATTCCCCTACTCCGGGCAAGAGACCTCTGTGCGTCCACCCGATCAATTCCGCACATGATTTTATACACCTCTATAAGATCGCCCCTCAACCTCCTGAGCCCCAAGGAATAGAGACCCGGCCTACTCAACCTCTCCCTGTAGCTCTGACCCTCGAGTCCTGGCAACATCCTCGTAATTCTTCTGTAGCCTTTCCAGCCTGACAACATAGCCCCTTACTTTTAATCTGATATCATTGGGATGCTCTCCATTAACTGGTTTGCCCTCTCACAAACAGCGTCACCTAGAATAAATACTTAATTTATCAAGAATCACAGGTCCAGTTCAATATCCAGACATGTATCTATTCAATAGCTGCACCTATGCCAAGCATACTGTATTTCTGATTCTTCACACAGATGCACCAAAGATAGGGTAAAGGAACATTCTGTTCCTGTGAATGACAAATGTTCAATATCTGTGTTACAATGAGATGATCTCCTGCCAACTGATAGGCACCTATGATAGGGGATTGAGTCAGGTCTAGCTGGTATCATAAAGCATTTCCACGCCTTTCACTATCCCAATAAACTGATATGTTATCTCTCTCTCCCTCTTTCCCTCACCCTCCTGCTCTCCCTCCCTCTCTCGCTCCTTCTCCTGCCCTCCCTCTCTCCCTCTCCCACCCTCCCTCTCTCTACCTCCTTCTCTCTCCCCCCTTCCCTCCCTCTCTCCCTCCCTCCTTCTCTCTCCCCCCCTCCCTACCTCCCTCTATCCCCATGCTCTGTTTGAACTACAGATTAACTGAGGCAATATTTGGATTGTATTGCTTGATGCCATTATCTATTCAATGTACCATCATGTTTATCTTGATTGGCCTATTTATAGAAAGGTGCCAAATTTAGGTAGGGAAGCTGGAAACCATTCTACCACGTAAATATTCTGGTCGGAGACATCCAGCCCATCTCTGAGCAGAATTGAGACAAGTATATCCAACTTGCCCATGTCGACCAACAAGGCCCATATCCCTCTAAACGGACCCTATCTGTGTACCAGTCCAAATATTTTTTAAACACTGTGAACATTGTGACAGTCCCTGCAAATTAGGTGAATGATCTGTCAGCTGATCTACTATCTCGCTATCTCTTCCCCACCCTCTCCTGCCCCTGTTGGCAACAGGAATTGGAGGTGCGTATTTTATTAATAAGGCTGCACAATGAATTTGTACAAAATCATGGGAGGAAGAGATCGGGTAGATGCACAGAGTCTCTTGCCCAGAGTTGGGGAATCCAGGACCAGAGGACAGGTTCAATGTGAAGGGGAAAAGATTTAATAGGAATCCTAGGGGTAACATTTTCACACAAAGGGTGGTGGGTGTATGGAACAAGCTGCCAGAGGAGGTAGTTGAGGCTGGGACTATCCCATCATTTAATAAACAGTTAGGCATGGACAGGGAGAGGACAGATTTGGAGGGATATGGACCAAGCACAGGCAAGTTGGACTAGTGTAGCTGGGATATTGTTGGCCGGTAGGGGCCAGTTGGGCCGAAGGGCCTGTTCCCACACTGTATCACTTCATGACTCAAAGACTTGCACAATTATAGTCTGGTTTACGTCACTGTTCTGGTTCCGGTACTTATGACAGTTAAACACTCTGGACTTCACGGGTGTCACGGTGGCGCAGCGGTAGAGTTGCTGCCTTACAGCGCCAGAGACCCAGGTTCGATCCTGGCTGCGGGTGCTCTCTGTACGGAGTTTGTCCGTTCTCGCCGTGGCTTTTCTCTGGGTGCTCCGGTTCCCCCCCCACACTCCGAAGCTGTGCAGGTTTGTAGGCTAATTGGCTTCAGTAAAAATTGTAAAATTGTTCCTAGTGTGTAGGATAGTGTTAATGTACAGGATGATCGCTCGTCGGCATCCATTTGGTGGATTTCTGTTCCCGTGCAGTGTGTCTACCGTCGAGAGCCCTGAACTATTTGAAGGGAATTCACAGCTAGTAATACTGTGATTGTAAATATGTTTAACTTCCCTAATATTGACTGGGACTGCTGTGGTGTAAGAGATTAGACATGGCAGACTTTGTTAGGTGAGCCCCGGAAAGGGGTTTGAAGCATTTATAGGTTAACCTGCGAATGAAGAATGAAGAATGAAGACTTGATTTCCTATTAGTTAATGAGGTTGGGTTAATGGTTGAGGTGTCCGCGAGTGAGCACAGGGAACGGCTCGTAACCATAATTCTATAAGTTTTGGGGATAGTAAAGGAACACGATAGGACTGGTCCTCAGGTTAAAGTCTTATATTTGGGAAATATAACAGCACCGGAGATCCTGGTTCGATCCTGACCTAGGGTGCATGTCTGTACGCAGTTTGTACGTTCTGCCCGTGACCTGCGTGGGTTTTCTCTGGGTGCCCCACTTTCCTCCCACATCCCCAAGACGTCTATATTTCTAAAACTAAAACTAAAACCAAGGTACTTGAATGAGCGAGATATTGGGAATTAAAGCAGGCAAGTGGGACTAGTATGGATAGGCATGATGGGCCAGCTTAAATATAATGGGCCAAGCAGCCTGGTTCTATACTGAACTATGACGCCAGTAACCTGCAGAAAACAGCAAGAATCTGTCATAACATTATTCGGTAACATTTCAAATCGGAGACGAACATTTTCTGTCTTTCAAACTGAAGCAAAAAGTCTTCAGGGGGCTATTGTTCTGCAGCAATTGGCACTCTCAGACTAATAAAGTGTTATCTCTTTAAAATAAAACTCCACTGCTCTGCTGTGCCAATTATTGCTGCTAAACCGTGTCTGTCTGAGTCTTGATGAAACAGTAACAGTGTGGCAATTGCCAAATACGTTCCAAGATAGAGAGACGGGGGGGATCGAGCTCCACCTTGACATTGGACACCCACAGAGCATTCAAAATGTGTAGGAAGGAACTGCAGGTGCTGATTTAAACCATAGATAGACACAGAATGCTGGAGTAACTCAGCGGGACAGGCAGAATCTCTGGAGAGAAGGTGCCTGTCCTGCTGGGTTATGCCCCTGTCCCACTTAGGCGATTTTTTAGGCGACTACAGGCGACTAGGCTGTCGCCACATGGTCGCGGGGGTGTCGCCTGTGTGGTCGTGAGTGGTTCTCCTCCGTCGCCCAAAGAATCGTAGCGTCTTTCTGGTCGCCGCTGGATTTTGAAACGTTCAAACCTTTACGGCGAAAGTTGACGGGGTTTGGCCTGGCGTAGGTTGTCGCCGGGTTGACGTAGGTTGTTGCCGGTGCTGACTTCGGTGAATTCCATTGGCGACTACCAAGGTCAACCGACGTCAACCGGCGGCAGGTACCGGCGAGTGAATTGTCTTCAGTTGTCGCCGCCAGGGTCGTACCTTGCAGTAGCTTGTCGCGGGTGGACGTACGTTGTCGTAGGTGTGGTCGTAAGTGGACGTCCTAATGGTTCGCCGGTTGTCGGTAGCTTGCCGTGACTTGCCGTGACTTGCCGTGGACTAGGTAGTAGGTTGTTGTAGACATTGTCGCAGCGGGGTCCAGTCGCCGGTTTTTCGGCAACCTGCTACATCTATGACAGTTGCCAAAGTGGACCAGGCCCATTACTCCAGCTTTTTGTGTCCATTCACACTCTAAATCAACCAGAAACGCGTGAATGCAGAGAATAATATCAAAAACACAGATCCTCTGCGTATAAACCGTCCAGTATCCTGGAGAAAGCATCTCATTCTGCCTGAGGCTCGGAATGTTGTGAATATGACCCACACCCGTGGATTTATATTGTCCAAGGCCTGTGGGGGGGGGGGGGGGGGGGGGGGGGGGGGGGTTGTCAGGGAAAAAATGAGCCATTCAGAACGAGATTCAGAATAGGAAAAGTTCACCAAATACTTTTGGCCCTGTGGCTTTACTCTGCGATTGCTCAAGGCGATCGTTGGGTCACCTTGTTCCCAGAACCATCTTGAATCTCGATCCTTCGATAAGATGTGCAGGATATAAATACCCTATATCTCCTTCTCTTCCCAAGAGACCTGGCAGCCTTCAGGCTGTTTAAAGCACCACACTGCAAGGATTTGTGGCACGAACGTCATCAAACAGGGGTTTAATAAACTGCCTGACAACCAAGTCTGAATTTTGTAACAAATCCTACTCCCCCGCAACCGTCTCGAACTCTCTCCTGACATCTACCTGAATGTCAAACTAACCGCAACATCATTGTCATGTTTCATATTTCACCTCAAGGTGAGTGTTGGAACAAACACGTTCACCATCAGTTGCTTCACGTATATTTGTGCCGTTATCTGTCTCCATCCCTGAAATTTCCATATCCCTCAACCATGCGGGCCCCAAAACAGCCGGCAATGCTGCAAATGCGGTCTGACCAGTGCCGTATGAAGCCTCAGCATTACCTCCCACCCCCCAGCGTATCTACTCTATGTGCGAGACAATGCAGCTGCCTCGCAGTTCCAGGCACCCAGGTTCGATGCTGACTTCTGACCCTGCCTGCGTGGAGTTTGCACGCTCTCCCTGTGACTGAGTGGGGCTTCTTTCCACGTGTTAACGACGTGCTGGCCGGTGTGGTAATCGGCTGCTGTGAACCGGCGTAAATATGTGGACCAAAGGACTGGCATTGGGGAGAGAATAGAGAGCAGGGAAATAAGTGGGATTACCCTTGATTGCCAGAACAGACCTGCTGGCTGCGAGACCTCTCACTTTGTCAGAAATACCAAATATGAAAACTATGGTGCCAAATATTTCATTTTTTATAAATTTTTTATACAATACATTTTAATACAAGAAATTTTCATACAATCAAAAATTAGCTTGGAAGAAGAGAAAACAAAACAAAGGACAATTTCCTAAACTAAAATATTCAATTATTTTTGCTAAATAACAAAAAAAGATTTCAAGTGAATTAATTTGTCAGGAAAAAAATGAGCCGTTCAGAACGAGATTCAGAATAGGAAAAGTTCACCAAATACTTTTGGCCCTGTGGCTTTACTCTGCGATTGCTCAAGGCGATCGTTGGGTCACCTTGTTCCCAGAACCATCTTGAATCTCGATCCTTCGATAAGATGTGCAGGATATAAATACCCTATATCTCCTTCTCTTCCCAAGAGACCTGGCAGCCTTC
The DNA here is from genome assembly GCA_035221665.1 of Okamejei kenojei. Taxonomy (NCBI): domain Eukaryota; kingdom Metazoa; phylum Chordata; class Chondrichthyes; order Rajiformes; family Rajidae; genus Okamejei; species Okamejei kenojei. The sequence goes on from CM069161.1 coordinate 6,096,884, forward strand.
AGGCTGTTTAAAGCACCACACTGCAAGGATTTGTGGCACGAACGTCATCAAACAGGGGTTTAATAAACTGCCTGACAACCAAGTTTGAATTTTGTAACAAATCCTACTCCCCCGCAACCGTCTCGAACTCTCTCCTGACATCTACCTGAATGTCAAACTAACCGCAACATCATTGTCATGTTTCATATTTCACCTCAAGGTGAGTGTTGGAACAAACACGTTCACCATCAGTTGCTTCACGTATATTTGTGCCGTTATCTGTCTCCATCCCTGAAATTTCCATATCCCTCAACCATGGCAACTATGCGGGCCCCAAAACAGCCGGCAATGCTGCAAATGCGGTCTGACCAGTGCCGTATGAAGCCTCGGCATTACCTCCCACCCCCCAGCGTATCTACTGTATGTGCGACACAATGCAGCTGCCTCGCAGTTCCAGGCACCCAGGTTCGATGCTGACTTCTGACCCTGCCTGCGTGGAGTTTGCACGCTCTCCCTGTGACTGAGTGGGGCTTCTTTCCACGTGTTAACGACGTGCTGGCCGGTGTGGTAATCGGCTGCTGTGAACCGGCGTAAATATGTGGACCAAAGGACTGGCATTGGGGAGAGAATAGAGAGCAGGGAAATAAGTGGGATTACCCTTGATTGCCAGAACAGACCTGCTGGCTGCGAGACCTCTCACTTTGTCAGAAATACCAAATATGAAAACTATGGTGCCAAATATTTCATTTTTTATAAATTTTTTATACAATACATTTTAATACAAGAAATTTTCATACAATCAAAAATTAGCTTGGAAGAAGAGAAAACAAAACAAAGGACAATTTCCTAAACTAAAATATTCAATTATTTTTGCTAAATAACAAAAAAAGATTTCAACTGAATTAATTTCAGCTGCTCAAAATGCTTCACAACAGTATTTTAATGCTCGATCTAAAATGGGGCCTCCAGTTAGTTTTCTCTGGATCTCGCAGTCAGCCATGGGAACAGATTGGATGCCCGACAGGAAGAAACGTCACACTGCATTTTGTGGCGTCTAGCTGTGAACAACTGCAACCTGTGTGTAGCTTCTCATGTCCACCTCAGTTCACTACCCGCCCCATGCCTCTCTCTGGCCACGGACCAGGTCTGTCTGTAGCTCATTTCTTGGGAGTCGCTCGACACTGCACCATGGCAGTCAAGTCTGCACATTATCCATTTAACTCCGCTCGACTCACCGAGCTAACGCGACGTCTCACGGGGGAAGGGGAAGGGGTGGTGTGACAAGATAAGAAAAAAACATTTTGGGGGGAGGGGGCGGGGGGGGGGGGGGGGGGAGCAGTGGGGAGTTGAGGGACAGTTCGGAGTGAAATTTAGACTAAAACTATCAAGGACAGGCGCAGGTCATGTAATTCCCTGGGCTGGCAGAGATCCAGTCGGTTCAAGCAAGGACAAATTCAGAAATTCTGCTAAAACATTTTTCAAATAATTCAAGCCACTCAAAACATTTTTACAGAAATGGCCTACTCCTGCACCTATTGTCTATTGTCTATAAAAGAGACCGATGGGTTTCTTCTCTCTGTTTACCGTCATCCGAAGTTTTCTTTGAAGCAGTGTTATGGTCACATTATTTGGCACTTCGCGGGCTCTTTTCCCGCGCAAGTTTGGCTCAGCAGCAGTTACCTTGCTGGCTGCGCTCTCACCCAAGTCAGAAGGCTGTGGGTTCAAAGCTTACGGCGGCCCTAAAGGTTTGACATAGGTTTTTGTTTCGAGACGAAGCGTGGAAACAGGCCCTTCAGCCCACGGAGCCCACGCCGGCCATCGGTCGCCCTTCACACTAGTTCCACCTTATCCCACTTTCCCATCCACTCCCGACACGCCAGGGGCAATTTCCACAAGAGGCTAATTAACCCACAAACCTGCACGTCTTTGGGATGTGGGAGGAAACCGGGCGCACGCCCAGAGGAAACACACGCGGTTGCAGGGAGAGCGTGCAAACTTCACACTGGCAGCACCCGAGGTCAGGATGGAATGGGAGCAGTGACGGCAGCAGCTCTGTGTTGCTTTTTTCACAAAGGTTTTTTTATTCTGAAGATCGACACAAAGTGCTGGAGCAACTCAGCAGGTCAGGCAGCATCACTGGAGAAAAGGAACAGGTGACATTTCGGGTCGGAAACCTTAATTGGACTGAAAGTAATGATGGGGGCGGGCGGGGGGGAAGGGGGACTGAAGGTCCATAGCAGCTCAGACGGAAAGGCCATAACAGATCAGCACATTTCCTCTTTACTACTGCACTAGGGCGGTAGTTAACACTATTTATTACTAAAAGATACTTCATCTACTTGTCCTCATTGGGAGCAGGCAGATTGACCGCTGAGATTGTTCCGTACTGCGGTGTCCCCCAATGTTCAGCCACTCAAACACTGCATTCAGGCCGCAACGGATGTTGGGAGGCGATGGTTATTCCCTACTCGATAAGCTGCCCGCCCTATGAGGGGCTTCAAAGGCCCCAGCTGAGCACAGCAATAGTCAGCCAGATCGTGGCCATAAACTGAGTGGAGATCACAACTGGACTGCTGGAAATGCAACGTCACCAACTGCACTTGCCTGAACGTGCACTGCGATTTTCTGCAGCCAGCATCTCCTGCATTGTTGAGGTCTGCTGTGCCCTGCATTATTCCTCCATCAAACGAACATGGCCTTTGCACAGACTGGAAGGATGCAGCAGCAGCTGAGATACTATCGAGTGAGAGTGTCGTAGGGATGAAACAGGCCCTTTGGCCCAACCCATCCATGCCAACTTTGATCCTATCTAAGTAAGTCCCATTTGCCCTTCTTTGACCCATATCCCTCTAAACGTTTCTTATTCATGTATCTCTCCAAATGTCTTTTAAGTGTTGTTATTGTACCAGCCTCAATACTCAATGAGGGGTTAAGGGGCAAAGACAGGAGAATGGGGTTAGGAGGGAAAGATGGATCAGCCATGGTTGGCATAGACGTGATGGGCTGAAT